>NAVB01000291.1:0-26695 GCA_002179805.1 Acanthamoeba lenticulata | reverse complement strand
GGGTGCAGCGCTGCAAAAAGAGATTTTTTTATTTAAAAAAACATAAATATAAATATATTTCAAAATGAAAAAAGGCATCGCAAAAGGAGGCACATACCCCCAAGCACGTATTTGGGACCGATTTTGATGCGGAGGTCCTTGTCGATGATGCGCACAATCCACTTCAGGTCGTCCGCTGTGCTCGAGTTGATAATCGACCTGCTCGTCGATGGCGACGACGATGCCAGAAAGAAGGTGAATGAGGATGTTGCGTCGATCGACAAGGGCCAGGACAACGAGAAGGGGCGTGCGTACGAGAGGACCTGATACTGGTCATCCTCCTTAGTGAGGTTGGCCAGCTTGTTGAGGAACGCGTCCACTTGTTCTAGTGTGAACGTGCTTCGGCTGCACGGCTCTCCGTGCGAGATGAAGAACCGCTTGGCCGTTTCTATCATAAATAAGTATTATAAGGATTTAATTAAAATATTTTTTAATTTAAAAAGGTCTAATAAAAAGGATTGTTGTTCGTACCCGAGACGTCGCCTTCGGCGATATCGTGAAGAAGGTCATCGACAGGGCATTTCCAATGTCGGGCCAACAATTTGGCCAAGTTGCGGTCGCGCAAGTTGTACACCCTTTTACGATCGTCCCGGCACAGGAGCAGCGCGCAAGTGAGCTGCACCACGGTGGCCATCTCCTCCCTCTCTGTCTTCTTCTTCGTTGCCGCGGCAAGGAGAGGTTGAAGGTGGGCCTTGACCACCTCCACCTTTTGCGTGTAGGAGGCCTCATTTCCGATCCGTTCGCACAAGCGTGTAAATTCAAAAAAGGAGGCCTGAGGTTTAGCGGCGGTCGAAGGCGTAGCCTTCTCCATCTTGTCTGTTCAATTGGTTCTCTTTCTTTTCATTTATTGTTTTTCTTTTGCTAACGTCTTCCTGGAAACGACGTAATTGCATTTGTCGTTGTCGACTTCTCTTATTCCTGTGATTTCTTTTTCTTCCGCTGCTCTGCGGAGGTCTCCTTTCGCAACTTCTCCCGACGGCCACCACATGACGCGACAGCAGGTACGCCAATTTACCCCGCAAATCCGCTCCACCGTCCAGTTGTGCGTTTATTGGGTGAGGTCCTTGGCCACAGCGCCTTGTGGGCCTTTCACTCTCATTCCCGCACTAGATCACACTTTCGTGCGAGCGAGCGCACTCTCGTCCGTCCCTTTCCTGGGCGGACGATCACGTGCTCGCTCGCCACACTTTTTTCAATCAAGTCTCTTTTTTCTCTTCTACTTACACTCCTCTTCTTCAGGGTTTGTGTGGTTGTCTCTCCGGTGGTGTCGCTGAACATTTCAATAAAATTCGCGATTCTGAATTCAGAATCGATTTTGTTTCAAGTGTTGATCCATTTTATCGGGCTACGCGAAAGGGATTCTAACTGTTGGACCTCCTTTAAGTCTCGTTCCGCACCTCAGTCGGCCAAAACACACAAGCACTCAACAATGGCCTCTACAAATCCTAACTTACGCTGCGGCGTATGCCTGCAGCAAGGCCACCACGAGGATGTATGTCCGAACGCCAGCGACCCCTGCATCTCCTGCGGATGGCGGGGTCACTGGGCTCGCGACTGTCCCTTCCCCTCTGGCGCAGCCAACGCCCCCTCGCGCCCTGCGCCACAGCCCCTTCTTCCCCCACCCCACCAACAACATGACCCGTCCCATCATCACCCACAATAAACACTGTTCACAGAACGCGTTCTTCTTTCTTGTTTCTGTGTTTTAAGCTCGTGCAGGAGGTTTCGTTGATGTTGCTCTCTTGTTCCCCGCACTTGGCCAAAGTTCGGCCGAACTTGGGGTCCTTGTATGGTTTGCTTCGGTGGTTGTCCCTCTCACGAATCACACCACCCTACGAACTGGACCTGTGTGACGCCTCTTAGACCTGCGTCACCCCATCACCAAACGCGAGCACGACCTCCTTGGCCCCTTTGGTGCACTTAATGCCTCCGCCACCAGTCACGTTGGTCACGGTGTACAGTCAGGGTGGTGTTACTCTGTGCTTGCGGCTGTCCGGAGGGCAGGACGCGCGCGGTATCGTGGTCAGAGTTCAAGGTGAGAATGCGTACGGGACACAAGGGTACTGGAACTTGACCGCGGTATCGCACGATCTGTTCTACGTAACCCACTACAACGTCGACGCCCTCACCACTTGGGAAGACACTGGCAACACCGGACTGGAGCGAGTCAAGCTGCACGTGACCGCAACCAGGGGCATCGATGTGCTCGCGGAGCACGAGCTGATTTTTGTGAGGCCGAGGAGTAACGAACAGGGAGGAGCGCAGCGTGAGGAGGAGCCCAGGTAGTTGAGATGCCGCAGAAGCAGCTGACAACTTACCGAAGCATGCCACAAATGTTGCTGACGTGGCAATGTAAAAATATTAATCTTTTCTATAATTTTTTTACTGGCCCTAACGTTTTATGAATTTTATGATTTTATATGATTTCCATAAATCAATAAAAATTTGAATATCAAATGCCTCAAATGGAGCTGTGCCTAAAATGGAGCAAAACCATATTTGTGCTAATTGAGCAACAGCTTTTTGGTGAGTGTGTCAGGCCAAAGCATTGCCCCGCCTGCTGCCCCTGGCTCCCTCATCATGCAGGAGAGTATGTACCCCACTCCTCCTCTCCATCACATTGCTTCTTGTTTGGAGCGTCTCTCCTTACAGCTGCATCCCATTTGATCAAGGTGGGGTCGCGTCTTCGCCAACACCCCGAGCACACAACTTGATGGGGGGACCACAATCCAGCAGTAATCCTCCGAGCATTGCTGCGTCAGTTAGCGCGGCGCTGCCACTAGGGCGAGACGAGCATTGGGCGCACCAGCTGACACCCCAGCAGCTCCAGGACATGACCTATGCACAAAGGCAGAAGCAGGGGGTGATGCAGGAGATCGTCTTCGCCGAGCGCGCCTACGTGCGCGACCTGAGACTCATCATAAAGGTACTTACGTACTTACTTGCTTTCCTTCATGTCGGCGGCCAAACTTCACACCATCACGCACGGCTGCAGGTGTTCATGGACGAAATGAAGAGCCAAGGCCTGGTGACCAGGAAAGAGGCAGCTGGTCTCTTTTGCAACATCCCAACGCTGCTGGAAGTGCACACAAACATGCTCAAGGTACTCTCCTCCATCTCTCTTTCTCTCTCACACACTCGCGCATTCCCTGTCCCTGGCTCAGTCAGATGACCTGACCTTACCTCTGGGGCTTCTTGGAAGGAATTGGAGCATTTGAAGAGAGATCAGAGAGGGCTGGTCTTGGACGATGGCCTCGGGCTCATCTTCTTGAAGAGGACCAAGCTCTTTAAGCACTACGCCCACTACTGCGTCAACTACATCGGCATGGCGCAGAGGCTCGCCGCCCTTCGCGAGAACCCCAAGATTGCAGGCTTCTTGGAGGTATATACCCATCCCCATCTCTGCGCTCTGGGAGTAGAGCTGGATTCAACGGTATGACCAGTGCGTCTCTTACACACCGCGATCTCGTACATCATGATGGGATGCCAACATCTTTCAGGAGTGTCTGAAGAACCCCGAATGCAGGAACTCTTCGTTCGAGTCCTTCCTCATCACTCCGCTGCAGCGGATGGCCAAGTACCCACTCCTGTTAGCGGTGCGTCACCCGCCTCGGAACGACTCACGTTGCACGCACACGCACACGCACGAAACGGTCGGTTTAATCAGAGCGTACCTTATCGACTCTACAGTCTCTGCTCAAGTACTCGGACCCCGACGACCCCGAGTACGCGCAGCTTGCTCGGGCGTACGAAGAGATCAAGCACGTGGTGGATACGGTCAACAATCGAGCGCAGCAAGAGGAGAACTTGCTCAAGATGATGGACCTGCAGAATGCCGTGACCCTTGTCCACGGCGAGGTGCGCCCCGCCTCAGGTCAGGCGCGCGGCGAGCGGACCAGGCCCTTACCTTGCTGGAGCTGTGCGTGGCGGCCGATCTACAGGAGTACTGGTTCTGCGAGAAGGGTCGCCACATTGTCAAGGAGGGTCCGGTGTGCGCTGTGAGGCACGGCAAGAAGAAGAAGGCGAGCAAAGACTTCTATCTGGTGTTGTTCAATGACAAGATCGCGCTGTTCCGCATCAAGGCCAAGGCCAAGCGCAAGGGCTACAAGGTGATGCACGTGTGGGAGGGCGATCAGCTCATCTGTTTGCCTCTCGAGCTGTCGAGGAACCCGACAAACGTGCCGGCCCAGTCCTCATCGCCTGGCCAGGCGGCGACGTCCCCGGGTGTGACGCGTCTGCGTCCATTCTTGCGAAGCTCAACCGACGCCACCCCAGCCCTCTCCCCACGAACCTCCAACTCCTTCATCTCCTCGCCTCGTGGAAGTCTCCTGATGCACAATCTGCGAGACTCTGCGGACATCATAGAGGCCACAGACGCAGGTACTTTCTGATCGGAACCGTAGTGTTGTGCGTGCGTGCGTGCGCTCACTGCGTGCGACGTTCTCTCTCAAGATTGCGGTATCAGAGCATTGGAGAAGGGCAGAGAGGAAGTAGAGTACAAGCTGATCTTCAGCTCCGTGGGCGAGAAGGTGGACTGGCTGGACAAGATGAAGACCTTCAATGTGGGGCTCCAGGCTGCGGGTACACTGCTCCTGCCTTCTCTCTCTCTCTATTTGCTGCTGCTCTATCCGTGTGAATCGCCCAAACTGACGCTCGCGTTCCTCTCCTGCAGAGGAGAGCAAAGAAGAGAACAACAAGGACGAGGTCGTCAACGAGGAGACGCTGGTATGGGAGAAGAAGTACCACCTGGAGGTCGCCATTCGTACCGAGCTGAAACGCTTGCTGGACGCAACAGTCCAGCAGCTCAGTGATTCTCGAGAGGGTGCGCCAAGGTCTACTCCAAAACGCAGAGCGGCATTCACACACGCGCGTCTCATGCTCCATCTCACTCTCACTCACATTCTCACGCTCTCTCTCTCTCTCTCTCTTTTTCTTGCTCTTTCTCTTGCTCTTGGGATGCAGAGCTCAATGCAGTGACAAGAGAGAGGGAGGCTCTCAAGAAGGAGGTGGAACTCCTGAAAGGCAAGAGCAGGAGGAAGAAGAAGGAACAGCGGGAGGAGCCAATGGAGCACAGCGTAACAAAGGAGCAAGAGGCCGACGAGGAGAAGGGCCGATGGCTGGCTCGAAGTCTCTCGTCCGAGCTCGACGAGGTCATCCGCCAGCGGTTCGAGCAACAACAGGCCAAGGCCGGTCTCGCCAGCAACTCGGTCAGTCAGCTTGGTCTCATCGCCACGCTACAAGAAGGCTGGACGAACAAGGAGACGGATCATGGCCAAGCGATCCGCCCCTACTACCCAGCACGCAAGGAGATCAAGCAATCCACCTCAACGCTTGGGCGGAAGTCGGTGGGATCGGTGCAGCACAAGACAAAGGATCGCATGCCGTTCCTCGATCTTCCCTCTCGCTCATCCTCCGCCACCACCCGGAGCACAGACTCGGCCGGCCGTGTGGACTTCACGAGACCCGTCAGCGCACGCGAGCCTCGGTCCCGTACCGACTATCGGCACAACGCCGGTTGACGGAACGGCATGTGCCCAGGTCGCGTGGCCACTACGAGCACGTTTGAAGCCCACCACAGTCTGGGCTCTTCATTGTCTGTAAAACTAAAACACTTGTCCACGGCATGTGGATGCACCCCATAGGTGCCCCTCCTGGTTGAGGCGGATCGCAGACCGTGGGGAAAGAAGAAAATGAATTAATATAAATAATACAGATTTAAAATGTTGCATTTTCCTTTTTATATCTTTGGTTGTGTGGTTAGGCCACACGCACACGCGCGTGCGCATACGCCCACGCGAACGCGGAGACGCACTTGTCGGAGCAGACCATAGTCGACCTGATACGGGATGGACTCGGCCACGCGCGGCACTGCCCCCAGCTGGACCTGCCCGCATGAGCGCTCGTGGTTGCCGTCGTCAGTCCGCACACACGCACTCAATACACACGCGCGTGCGGTGCCGACCTTGTCAAAGACATGGGCGCGCATGAAGACGAGCGGGATTGGTTGTGCTAGACCTATCTCAGTGGATAGGTTGGACTGTGTGAATCTGGCTGTAGAGATGAGACTTTTGGCCAAGCTTGGCATATGTAGCACATTATGCAACTTGAGTGGTATGGGTTGGTTGTTGATGTAGTGAATGGTGTTGATGGTGCCATGGCTGAGGGCACAGATGTGGGAGTTGTTGCTGAGTGTCATGTGATGGTTGTTGAGTGGGATGTAGGAAAAAAGAGGTTGTATTTGGCTGTCTGGCTCTCAGAACATCTGGAGGAGTCATGTTGTGGCTAGCTGCCACGACCTCTGGCTCTCTGGACTCTAGGCTTCATCCAACACACAGCGAGAGTGCAGAGCAAGGTGGAACAAGGCGGAACAAGGTGGACTACGCAAGGCGGCCACAACATTAAAATAGATGATGGCTTGAACTGAAGCTGGGCCTGAACTGAACCACTTAAGTGTTTTTCAGTTCAGAGACGCCGGCCTTTTTTTACTCGAGAACACACAAACCAAAGAAGCAAGCTTTAAAGATGGAGGAGCAGCTTGCCCAAATTGTGACGCAGTTCAACAGCGGTGCGCCCAAGGAAGCCACAGCCCACCTCACCACATTGTTGGCCAACCTGAGGTTGGAAGCTCCTGGTACTGGCCCTGCAACGTCTTTGTTGGGCTTGTTTGAGTTCCTTATTTGGAACTAACGATGCTGTATTAATGCGCAGATACCATCCTTCCAACTGCCTATGATGCTCTGGGCGAGTTCCGCAACTACCTGGGCGATGCTGATGGGGCATGTGATGCATGGGCTGATGGTGCCGCGTTATTACAGGTGTACAATGACGTCCGCCTTGCTGGCACCGCTTTTGCTCCACCATTGACGCTTGCGTGATTGTTTGATACATTGCAGGACCGCGAAGCCAAGACAGGCGAGGCACTCAGCGGAAATGAGAAGATGATCTTTCTTGAGTTCTGCCTGCAGATCGGTCGCCTTTCCACAAGGCAGGGCAGAGAGGGCAGTGGCGTCATTCGCAAGAAGCGCCAAGTTTGCTATGGTCCCACCAAGACGGCCAACGAGGAGGAAGAGAAGACCTGGAAAGAGGAGCGCTTTGCTCGAGCAGAGAAGTTCCTTCAAATGGCAATTGATCGTCTGGGCGCACCGGAGGATTCCGAGATGATGGAAGTGTTTAAAACGACCCTTGCTGGGCTCTACGAGCAGAGTGACAAACCTGAAAAGGCCATCAAGCTGTACCGTGAAGCGTGGGTGGTGCGTGCCATTATTCTTTTTGAGATAAAATTAATTCAATTTTTAAATTATTCACTAATTGTTTTGTTTTACAACATGAGCAGAAAGAGCCCGAGGACGAAACGTGGCCGCTCAAGGTGGCGCTCATGGAGCAGAAGCTCGAGAGGTGGGATGAATCACTGCAGACCATCAATCAGCTTCTTGCTAAACACCCCAAGAGCGCTGATGGGCATGACCTTCTGGCCAAGTACCATCATCACAAGGGAGACAAGGCCGCTGAAGCCGAAGTTGCCAAGAAGGTCAAGTTTTTGAACTGGATTCCCTCATTCTGCGAGCACCTGGACTACACCGAGGACAATGTCGCCAAGCTTGCTCTGCTCAGCAACGGGGTATAATCTGCTTCTTCGACTTGACTCAGTTGTTGATCTTCCTGACACTGGTGATGTGCAGGAGACAGGGTTTGAGTTCATCAACGACACGTTGCGCCAGGATCAGAGCCCGGCTTCCACGGAATGGCTTCTGGCCGTCTGTTGGCATCACTACCACGGCAGGCTCGAGGACACGGCGTTCAGCATCCTTGCTGAACGCGCCACCGACAAGAGCGTGGCCGACAAGGTGTTTTCCATGCTGAGGCAAACAGGCGGCATCTGCACGATCAAGGGATGCGCCAAAGTGCTCGCCTCGGCCAAAGACGAGCGGACGTTCGACATTTTGAAGCAACTCCTTCCTCAGGACGTACGCCTTCATTCCTCGGAACATAAAAACAAAAGATGGCAGAACACCTCTCATCGTGCTCAACAGGTGAATTTGTTCCCGATGCACATTGCCGAGTCGTTTGGCGTTCTTGGCGATCCACGAGCCATTCCCATCCTGGTCAGCTGCATGGGCCTCGCCAGGAAGGAAGCTGCTTTGGCCCGGCCTGAAGGCGCCTCTCAAGCCACAACAGCTGGCAAGGAAGACGAGGACTCTGATTCCGACGACGACGAGATCATGTTTGAGATTGGCAACGATCGTCGTGTGGCCGAGAGCTGCTTTGCCTTGCGTTACTTTGGGTCGGAGCCAAGCGCGCGGGACGCCCTCGAACGAGCTCTCAAGGTGCCCTCACTGAAGCAGATCGCCCTCGTCGCCTTGTTCGTGATCGACAACGACACCTACCTGCCGCAAGTGGAAGCCCTCTTATCGCCCTCTGGCGGGCTTCAGCTCGAAGTCAAGCACATCCTCTCAAGGTGGGTCAAGCACCCCAGGATCGTTGAGCTCCTCCATGAAATCGAGGAAGAAGGTACCGAGGCGCATCTCTTGTCTCTCTAATCTTCTGCTGTTTCTTGATGATTTTTCTTTTTTTGTTTTTGTTTTTGTTTTTTTTTCCATTAATTATTAATGGATTTATTTTATTTGCAGAAAAGCGAGAGCAACAGCGTAAAAACGAAGAGTACGAACGTGGAGTGGAACAGTATGTCCCGTCCGATGAAGAGCTTGCCGTCTGGCGCGAATCCAAGGTCATCAACATGTCAGGAAAAAGGACACAAACAGTCCACCCCGCCATCTTCGAGCTTCATGATGCCGTCGGTACGTGAATGGCGGTGAGCATGTCCAAACAGGTCTATTTACGCTTGTCTGTCAACATGTTGATGCCCTCCAGAGTTGAACCTCGGCGGGAACCGACTGCGAGAGCTGCCTGCCGAGTTGTCGCGGTTCACCGCCCTGACCAGCCTCGACTTGAGTTCGAATCGTCTGGCAGGCGCACTTTCCGACGTCGTAGCCGACTTGACCTCGCTCACCAAGCTCGATCTCAGCAGAAACAAGCTCACGCAGCTGCCTGAAAGCATCGGCCAGCTGACCGAGTTGCGCGTCCTGTCCGTGTCGCACAATGCGCTCGTCAGCGTTCCTCCTGCGCTGAGCCTGCTCACCAACCTGGAGGGACTCGACCTGGACTATAACCACGACCTTGAAGCGCTCCCCGAGACGATGGCCGGTCTGGTCAACCTGAAGAAGCTGAACGTGGGTCACTGCAAGCTCAAGTCTGAAGGCATGCCGGACTTGTCCAAGCTGAGCAAGCTAGAGCGTCTCGTCGCCGATGCCAACGAGCTGACGGCTTTGCCCCGTGGTCTCGACCAGTGCGCGGCGTTGACGTACCTGAGCGTGGAGAACAACTCGATAACGGACAAGCCAGAGTGGTTGTCGCGCATCGCCACATGCTACATGAAGCAGAAGCACGAAGATGAGCAGAACGAGGACTAGGCCAGCAACCTTAGTCTCACAAATGTTGTGGTGTCGACGGAAAGTCCTCGAAGAATGCAAGAAATGTCGCTACGTGGCAATGGAAAGAAAAAAGAGAATGAAATACCTCGAACACTGGAGTAACGGCAACAACCGTTTCTTTTCGAACTTGAACGCCAGATCGAGCTTTGCTCCACTTTTTCGAGTCTAGGTGTTGGGCTGAAAACTGTTTTTTTATGAACCTCGTGAGGTATTCTAATCTTTCCATCGATTTTTTCTTCTTTCGATCCCCCTTGCATTCCACCTTGAGTCTTCTACTCACCCTTTATCCTTCTTCTCATATGTTCTCCACATGCAGCGCATCTTCAACTGAACAAAACGTGCTCTGCTGGCCGCCCGTGCAGGGCATGGAACCAAGAGGCCTCACAATACACCACCCCCCACCGTCCAAGGCGGCCCGCGTCCGCCAGAAGATCCACGAGGCCCACGCCGAGCGCGCTGCTCACCTGAGTCTGGCCAACCTGGGCCTCACCTTCTTCCCAATCCCGCACTCGCACGGGCCCGTCGAGTCCACCCTCGACGAGCGCGAGCGCGAAGAATGCGAGGAACGGTACCAAGCCCATCCTCTGTTCCTGTTCGTCTTTGCCGAGTTGATCCTCATTGCCATCCTGTTCATGAACAGGGAGCTGCTGAGCCTGCTGGAGCACCTGGAGAGCCTGGACCTGAGCAACAACGACTTGTGCCACAGCGCGTTCCCGTCGGTCAAGCGCCGCAGCAACTCGTTCACGTCGCCCCTGAGCGCCATCTCCGACCCGTTCAGCATGTGGTGGGACGACGACGACGACGCCCACACGCCCACGCCCTTGGGCCCGGCCTCGGCCTCCTTGACGGCTACCGCCGCGGCCACGGCGGCCTTTCTGGCGTCGCTCCCCCTGAGCGACCCCTTGCCTGTCTCCTCCTCTTCGTCGTCGTCGTCTTCATCGCCGTCGCCATCGTCGTCCATGCCGGCCTCGTCGCCTTTCTTGCCGCCCACGCCGCCGCCGTCGCCCATCGACGCGTTGACCGCGACGGCCACGACGTCGACGACGACGACGACGGCCACGCAGCAGCTGCCGCCCATGATGCCGTCGCTGACGCGGCTCAACCTGCGCAACAACAACCTGGACCGGATCCCGCGCTACGTGTGCTGCCTCGTGTCGCTCGAGTCGCTCCACATCGAACTCAACGGCCTCACCTCCCTCAAGGGCGTCCAGTGCCTCACGCGCCTCACCGAGCTCAACGCCCACATGAACGAAATCGAGGTTTTTTCTCCATTTCATTTTAAACTATTTAATTTCAACAAATTTATTACTCCAAAAAATCTGAATTAATTTATATTTTTGAAATTGATGAATTTTTTTTAATACAACAGGGGAAAGTGCCGCAGCTGGCGGCGCTTTCGGCGCTGCGGACGCTGACGCTCGGGATGAACCACCTGACCGTGGGCGGCCTGCCCAAGCTCCACCACCTGACGCTGCTGACGGCCCTCCGCCTCAACGACAACGCACTTGGGCGGGAGACCCTCCGGCTGGCCTCCTCCACCTCGTCCCTCCCGCCACCGGCCTCGCGCGCCTCATCGTCCTCTCCATCTTCATCAAGGCCTTCGTCCTCTTCATCATCATCATCATCGTCATCTTCATCGTCTTCATCATCGCCGCTGTCGTCCTCAACGTCGGCTTTGCGATCGCCCACGTCGACACCGCCGTCGTCGCTGACCTCAGCATCCTCCCCGCTGACGTCAGCAACGTCGTCCTCGTCGTCCTCGTCGTCTGGAATGCTGACGTCAGCATTCGCCGACCTCGTGCGGAAGCTGCCGCAGACGGGCGCGCTGGCCGAGCTCGTGCTGGCCGGCAACAGCCTCGGGCCGCGCGTGCCGGACAACCTGGGCCAGTGCCTCACGGGCCTTACCCACCTCGACCTCGCCCGCAACGGGCTCGAGTCCCTCAGCAGCAGTGCCGGTGACGAGGAGGGCGCGACGCCGCTCGCCGGGCTGAGCCGCCTGACGACGCTCGTGCTCAGCCGCAACGCGCTGGCGACGCTGCCGGCCCAGCTCGGGCGCCTCACGAGCCTCACGTGCCTCAAGGCCGACGGCAACATCCTCACGAGCCTGCCCGACGCGGCCCTCCGCCAGCTGACCAACCTCCACACGCTCGAGCTCCAGCACAACCAGCTCGAGCACTTTCCCCTTTGGTGCGTGCGTGTCGTGCGCACGCGCGTGTGCCGTGTGTGGTGTGCGGCTGACCGCGCGTGTGTCGTGTCGTGCGCAGTGCACTATACTTGGCGCGGCACGCACTGCGGGAGCTCGACTTGGCCCACAACTGCATTGACGCCTTCCCGGTGCGCCACGACACGACACGACACGACACGACACGACACGACACGACACGACACGCGTGTGTTTTTGGCTGACTTGCAGCGCCAGACCGACGAGGAGGTGCCGCCCGAGACCGAGGCGTCGGTGTCCGACCTGACGAGGCTCACGCGACTCGGGCTGCAGTACAACTTTCTCGGGCGCGGGAGCGTGCCCGAGTGCCTGGCGGCCGTGGCCAACCTCGACTCGCTGGGCCACCGGTACGCCGCGCAGCTCGTGCTCGACCGTCTCTACATCGGCGGCATCGACGCCGCGCGCAACAAAGTCCTTCTCCGCAAGCTCAACATCACGCACGTCCTCAACGCCGCCATGATGACCTCGGCCGCCTACTTTCCTTCGGTACTTGCCCGCACACACACGCGCGCACCGCACGACACGACACGCGCTGATGGCACGACACGCGCGCGCGTGCAGGAGTTTCAATATCTGGTGCTGGAGGCGATGGACAACCTGCGGGAGGACATGATGCGCCACCTGGACCGGTGCCACGCCTTCATCGACGAGGGCCGCAACGTCGGCGGCGGCGTCCTGATCCACTGCCAGGCCGGCATCTCGCGCTCGGCCACTGTCGTACGTCGCACGCACGCACGCGCGCACGCACACGCACGCACGCGTGTGCGGCTGATGACACGACAACACGACACGACACGCGGGGGGGGGCGGAGCAGTTGGTGGCGTATTTGATGCGGACGCTGCGGCTGCCGCTGGCCGACGCGCTCGAGCTGGCGCGGCGGAGCCGGCCGCAGGTGTGCCCCAACGACAACTTCCTCGCGCAACTGCGGGCCTACGAGGCGCAGCTGGCCCTCGCGCCTCCGCTGCCTTTGCCCGCACCTCCTTCGTCGACGTTTCCGTTCCCGTCAAGAGCTTCGGCGCTCGTGGCTTCGACAACCCCGCAGGCCGTCTCGGCCGCCTCCTTGTCGGTCGCCGCAGCCACGTCGTCTACGTTTTGATTTCTCCCTCGTTCTTCTTCTTCTTCTGTTGTATTTTCGATCGAAAAATTGTTTGTTTCGGCACAACTCTTCCTTGAAAACTTTTACACTCTTCTTTTCCTCCTCTTGGCCATTCGCCACTCGGCTGCCCTGGTGTCTCAAGTGCTCCCTTTGTCACGTGCCCACGAGAGCATGGCCAGATGGCCTCCCCTGGCAGCTTGGCTGAAGGTGCTCTCGTCCCACAGGAAGTCGTTGGCGTGCAGCCACTGAAGTATGGCCACGTGGCGTCCCTTGGCAGCCTCGAGGAGGGTGGTCTCGTCCCACGGGCAGCCGTTGGCGTGCGCCCACTGGAGCACGTCCAGGTGGCCGCCCTTGGCTGCTTTCCTGCACGTGTTCTTGTCCCATGGGCAGCCGTTGGCGTGCAGCCACTGGAGTATGTCCAGGTGCCCGCCCTTGGCCGCTTGGCTGCAGGTTTCTTCGTCCCAAGGGTAGCCATGATCGTGCGCCCACTGGAGCACATCCAGACGTCCTTTTCTTGCGGCATAGGTGCACGTGTCCTCATGCCACGGGTAATAGTTGCATTCCAACCACTCGAGCATTTCCACAGGGCCATGCGACACCGCGGCATACCACGTCGTCTTGTCCCATACGCAGCCGTTGGTGCGCGCCCACTGGAGCACGTCTAAGTGGCCTCCTTTGGCTGCGTTGGTGCAGGTGTCCTCGTCCCATAGGCAGCCATTAGCACGCGCCCACCGGAGCACGTCCAGGTGGCCTCCCCTGGCAGCCTCGCTGCAGGTCTCGCTGTCCCACGGGCAGCCGTTGGCACGCGCCCACTTGAGCATGGCCAGGTGGCCTCCCCTGGCTGCGTTTGCCGCCGTTTCCAGGACGAACGGATCCCACGGGCATCCAATGGCGCGCAGCCACTGGAGCACGTGCAGATGGCCTCCCTTGGCTGCATGGGAACACAACCCTCCTATGACCAAGGTGTCCTCGTCCCACGGGCAGCCGTTGGCATGCGCCCACTGGAGCACGTCCAGGTGGCCTCTCCTGGCAGCCTCGATGCAGGCCTTCCTGTCCCACGGGCAGCCGTTGGCACGCGCCCACTGGAGCACGGAGAGCCAGCCCTCGCCGGCCACTTGTTCGGCAAAGACGTTGTTGGGTGGCTCCAGAAGTGTTGGAAGAGAATCGCGCCATGTGCGACACACGGCGCCGGCGGCTGGCAGGGACAGACGATTGACAAACTGGAAGATGAGCAGGAAAATCTCCAGCATGAGGTCGCTCATGCCCACCACTGGTGACCCCAGGTTGGCCACAACACCGGAGCAAGGAGGGGTTTTCTTGTGCTTCTGGCCTGGGCTGTTGTTTTCTTCTTTCCACTCCATGGGCAATCGTTCATATTCACGTTTCTGTCTGCGCGAGTACCTTCCTTTTGCGTTTTCACCAATGTATTTTGGCCAAACTGAATTTGGCACATTTCCTCAAGCAGTGCTCACCCGAGTGCGGCCGCTCTTTAAATTTGCTACGGGGTCGTTGAGACGACATACGGCTGCCCTCTGTTGCATTACAATACGTCATGCGAAGAAGGTGCACCCTGCCCATGTTGGTGGCGGTCCTGCCGTCTTTTTTGCTTGCACTATGCAGCTTCACCCCTGTACGTCTGTCCCCGTTAGTGCGGACGGAGATGGAGAAAATGAATGAAAATGGTGAGTGGGCTTCTCACCAAGAAGGGGGGGGCGCTGGCAGGCGGCAGCGTGGGACAATGGGCTGGCGCTGACGCCGCCCATGGGCTGGAACTCGTGGAACCACTTTGGCTGCACCGTCAACTGCACCGAGAGCCCCAACAACTGCATTTCGGCTCGCCTCCTCACCGAGATGGCCGACGCCATGGTCGCCTCTGGCATGAAGTACTGCATCACACAGCCCCTGCTTGCTTCCACGTTATCAGCTTTTTTGATCTCAAGCTTCCTGCAGAGCTGCGGGCTACGAGTTCATCAACGTGGACGACTGCTGGCTCGATCGCTCCCGCGCCTCCGACGGTACACTGCAGGCTGACCCTGAGGTCTGCTCCATCTCCTTTCGTCTTTCGTTCTTTTTATCTTGTCCTCATTTTTCAAAAAAAAAATGTTGAATAGATTTTCTCTTCTTCTTCAGCGTTTCCCGAAGGGCATCAAGCCCGTGGCGGACTACATCCACAGCCGCGGCCTCAAGTTTGGGATCTACGAGGACTCGGGCAAGCTCACCTGCATGGGCTACCCCGGCTCGCTCGTGCGTCTCACCTCTTGTCCCATCCCATGCTCCCCTTCAGGAGCTCATTCGCCATCACTGCCGCAGGGGTACGAGGCCAAGGACGTGGCCACCTTTGTCGAGTGGGGCGTCGACCTCCTCAAGCTGGACGGCTGCTGGCTGCCCGTCAACGAGATGGATGCCTATTACACCAAGTGGTCCCGCCTCCTCGGCGCCGCCGCTCGCCCGATCGTCTTCAGCTGCAGGTATGTATGGCATGTTCATGGAGTTGATGACATCCTGCCCGACAAGCTGATTGGCGACCTTGTGGTGTGAAGCTGGCCGGCCTACGCCGACCTGGACAACATGACGGTGCCGTGGACCAAGGTGGCCGCCGTGTGCAACCTGTGGCGCGAGTACATCGACATCCGTGACAAGTGGGACACCATCACCCGCATCGTCGACTACCAGGAGGCCATGCAGCTCGCCCGCTGGGCCGGTCCTGGCGCCTGGTCCGTCCATTTTCTTCTATTTATTTTTGATTTAAATAGAAGATTGATTTTTTATGTATTTTAATAACTTTCTTTTACTATCTTTATTGCAATTTTGTGGCTGGGCAGGAACGACCCGGACATGCTCGAGGTGGGCAACGGGGGGATGACGGCCGAGGAGTACCGCGCCCACTTCTCACTGTGGGCCATGCTGGCGGCGCCGCTCATCGCCGGGAACGACCTGCGGGCGATGTCCCCGCAGACGCGGGCCATCCTCACGGCCCGCGAGGTCATCGCCGTCGACCAGGACACGCTCGGGCGCCAGGGCCGCCGTGTGTGGGCCCGCGACGGGCTCGAAGTGTGGCGCCGCGAGCTCCACGACCGCGCGCTCGCCGTCCTCCTGTGGAACCGCCAGGCCCGCGCGGCCAACATCAGCGTTTTGTGGTATAGAATTCTTCCACCGATGATGAAGTGGATGTGGTCATGACGTTGATGCTGTTGTTCAGGACGGAGATTGGCCTGTCGCCGCAGGCCCGGCAGCGTGTGCGCGACCTGTGGGCGGAGCGTGACCTGGGCACGTTCGGGGGCGCCTACTCGGCTGCAGTCGCGCCGCATGGCGTGGTCATGCTCAAGCTCACCACAACTGAACTGGACTGAGACGACGCGCGCTTCAGCGCCGGCATGAAGTGGCCAATGCCATCATTCACTGATGCGCGAAATGCATACTTAGAAAAACTATTGTGCTAAAAAACAGTTTTATTTTCGAAAATGAAAGTAGTGCAAGGAGAGTTGCATCCTTCACACTCCTCGTCCGCCAAATAGGCTAGTTGGGGTTCTTGTTGCACGAAGAGCAGACATTGGCAGCCCGCATCCTGATGAGGGCGGATGAGGGTTAACTTCACTAGATAATGATTGCGTTCAAAGAAGGGCTGGCCAAACGTACTTGCCGCCCTGGCCCTTGTTGCAGGACGCGCAGTACTTGGCGCCACACTTCTTGCACGAGCGGGTCATGTTGGAGGTCGAGCAACCGAATTGGCACTAAAACCAAGCGAGTTGTGAGTAAGTGGTGTGTTTTATGTGCGCTGGTGTGGAGTAGTCAACTTGAGTACCATGGTGAAACTGGTGTACAAAGGGTGTGGTTATGTGTTGTGTGAAGGAGGAGAAGAGTGGTCTGGCTGCAGGCAAAGGTTGGCCTTTTGTGGTCATAGTTGGAGCGTTGCCATTGGACAGGCCATGACTCCTACCCAGCGACCAACCAAGGCTTCCGGTGTCGGCCCTTCCGTTGGCTGATGGTATCATATTACGCGAGATGGCCTACCGACAAGTACCGGACCAGCATCCAATTTTCTTTTTCATTTTTCATTTTCTTCTCTTCTTCCTCTCAGCATCGCGATGCTGCAAGGTAGTGGCCGCTCAGCACAAAGTGCGCACACTGCGGCAGCGAACAGAGGAGGCCACTTCGTGTGCCGCCAGTGTGGCCAACAGTGGCACTACGACTTCTTTGGCCATAAGCCGCCCTTTGCGCCTCTCCTCGTGCACGTCCTCCCCCCCCCCGTACCTTCTGCGGTGACGATCCTCGTCTGACGGCCAAAGCCAAACAGGTTCTTGGAGGAGGCCTACGTGATACGCGATCCCTTCCCGAGCCCGCTGCAGCCTCCACAGCAGCAGGCCGCCCTGTGCCTCGGCGGCAAGTGCAGCCAGTGCGGCGACGGTGCGTCTCCTCCCGCGTGCCCCTTTTCTTGCTGCAGAAAAACCTGTGTAGAGGGGTGGCCTCACGCAAGGCGCGCCAGTGCAGACGTGTGCCAGGGGCGGCAGTGCAGCTTGTTCTACGCCAAGCGCTTCTGCACCACGTGCGCCGTGGCACAGCGCGACCACTTCCCGCCCGAGATCCAGAAGGTGCGGCCTCCTCGTCCTCCTGTTTCTTCTGCAGCACAACACACTTGTAACTGCTCATCTTCGTGTATTGGCAAAACAACAGCTCCTCTCTGCGGGCTCGTCCTGACGTGTGGCCACAAACTTTTTATTATTTACGTAAATAAATATTTGTATTTAAAAGCTGAAAAAAAAAATGGTACAAGTCTTCGTGTGGTGGCTAATCAGCGTTGTGCTCTTCTCCTTCACCCTCAGCCGCTGATTCATCTTCTTCTTCTTCTTCTTCCTCTGCTTGCTGATCGGTGGGCGGGTCGACGTCATGGCCCGCGCCAGCTTCCTCCTCCTCTTCCTTCTGCTCGTCTTCATTGCCGTTGTCGTCGTCAACTCCCACGTCAACTTCGACATCAACAGCCTCGACGTCAACGGCCTCGGCTTCGGTCTCGGCAGCGGCGGCGCGGGCGGCGGCCTCGCGCTCAGCGCGCTCACGGGCCAGACGCTCGAGGAGCTCCTGCCGCTCGCGCTCGGCTCGCTCGCGCATGCGCACCTCGTAGGGATCCACGAACGCCGCGCGCGTCCAGTCCTTGAAGTGGGCCGTGAACGCCGCCGGCTCGGCGCCCTCGGCCACTTCGGCCACCTCGCGCCGCTTGAGCGGCGGCTGGGCCGACTTGCCCTCGGCGGCCTCCTCGCGGCGCCGGAGGCTCGCGCGGGACAAGAGGAAGCCCGCGTACTGGCCGGCGACGTGGCGCGCGCCCACGCGCAGCGTCTCGCCGATGTCGCGGCCGAGCCACAGGTAGAGCGCGTCGGCCGCGCGGCCGCTGTCGAGCAGGTAGGCCGAGCCCGAGGCCAAGTCCTGCTGCGAGCAGTCGACGACCTCGGCCGCCCGGAACTGCGCGCCCTCGAAGTAGAACCGGCATACGCGCGCCGGCACGACGGCCGCCGCGGCGGCCGTGGCCGTGCCAACGACGGCCGCGTCGTCGGTGGACGAGGTCAGGCTGCCGCCGGACTTGCGATGCTCGGGGACGTCGTCGCAGCCGAGGGTCATCCAGAACTCGGCGTCCTCGCCGCGCTCCTCGGCCACGACGATCTCAAACTCGCGGCCGGCCGCCGCGTTGGCGCCGCCGCCGTCCGCGGCCTCAGCTTCGGCCTCGGCGTGGCCGAGGACGTTGACGTACTCCATGAGGGCGTCGCGCGTGGACTTGGGCGAGTGGGCGCCGTGCCACACGAACAGCTTCTTCTCCAGCTCAGGCAGCGTGCCTGCGTGCCGCGCATTCCACCAAAAGAAAACAATGAGAAAAATGCCAAGAATGCAACAACACGCTTGGCTCGAGAGCGTACTGTTGTCGTTGGGCGTGGCGACGCCCGGCTTGGGCTGGAAGGAGTGGATCAAGAAGGAGTGGTGCGTGTCGAGCGAGGCCTCGAGCGCGGGCACCTCGACCATGCGCATCGTGTCGTCGGCCGCCGTGTGCAGGCAATGGTACATCAGCACCTTGCCCTTCCTTCGTTCGTCGTCCGCTCGCGCCAGCGAGTCCTTCCTCGTGCCTGGCCACGATCATTCCTGTCATTCCTCAAGTTTCACAAAAGTTTGGAATAAAATAGAATAAAATACCTTTGGAAATGGAAATCATTCGGTCGAAGATGCGCATGAAGGCGAGAGGCTCCTTGCCCTGGAAGACGCGCTCGACATCGGGCCGCGGGCTGCCGCTCCGCACGATCTTGTCCTCGAGCAGCGGCTGGAGGCCCAGCACGAACATCGGGAAGCGCAGCGACGACGCGTCCTTGCCCTCCCAGAAGTACACGCGCCACCGCGGCTTCTGCGGCTCGGCCACCGGCGGCGGCACGGCCGCGCCCGCGGCGGCCACGACAGGCGCGGGCTTGGGCTTGTAGGTCTCGAGCACGAAGTAGCACTCGGCCGAGAAGAAGAGGCCCTGCTCGGCCTCGTTGAGCTTGATGAAGGTCTTGCCGCCTGTAAGGATCCCGACCTCGATCGCCACGATCTCCTCCTCGCCCGCCGTTGTCGTGGCCGTTGCCGTCGTGGCCGTGGCCGCGGTCGTGGCCTCTGGGCCGCCGGCGGCCGCGACGGCGACGGGCGCGGGGAAGAGCGTGGCGACGTCGATGGTCGGCAGCGCGGCACGCAGGGCGTCGTCGGCCGCCGCGCCGCCACCGAGGCGCTTGGCTCGATCGCGTATGCCGTCGAGAATGCGCTCATGGGCGCCACGGAAGTCGACCGCCGCCGGCCGGCGGCAGGCGTGCTTGGACTTGCCCTGCGGCGCGTCGTCCTCGACCCACCCGTCGAAGCGGGACTTGAACAGGACCGGTTCGGCCCGCGCGCGGACCTCCTCGACCGTGGTCCATGCGGGGCGTCGGACGGCGCCCGGGTCGGTGTCGGCCCGCATGTTCTGGGCCAGGTGGCTGCCGATCTGCTGGGCCAGCGGTGACGACCGTGCGCCCATGTAGACAAATATTTCAGTCACGCAGTCGAAAATGTAGACGCGCTCGGGGTCGGCCAGCAGCGACCGCGACGGCTTGGGCGCGTCAGGGCCCTGCTTCCACTTGGACACGACGTTCATCTCGCCCAGCTCGCCTGTGTTCAACAACAGAAGAATAAATAAAAGTTGTTATAAATGAAAAAAGCAATAAATACTTGGCATTCCAAAACAAAAAGGCGGGAAAAAAGGCGCACCAGAAAGGCACAAAATTTCCATGCAGTCGTCGGGCAAGTCCTCGGTCTCGCCCTCGTGGACGTGCCAGCCAGAGGTGATCAGCGCACCGCCGGGACGGGCGGCGACCTCGGCCGAGCGGAGGGCGTCCATCTGCTGCCGCTGGTCGCGGGCGTAGTCGTCGCCCACATGCTTCTTGTCGAGGGCATCCATCCGCTGCTCGAGCCGCTGGAGCAGCTCGAACAGGGCGTCGTGGCGCGTAAACAGCCGCTCCTTCTCCTTCTTCGTCCTGTCGAGTTGTGGCGAGAACGTTTATGAAAAATGTAAAAAAAAAATGTAAAAAGTAAAAAAAAAAAGAGCAGGAGAGTACACGAAGGGCTTCTTGGGCGGGAAGTAGCTCCAGAACTTGGAGCTGCGGTCGTAGTTACCGTTTGCATCATGCTTGATGATCTCCACCGTGGCCTGCCCCAAGCCATTCCCGCCGTCAATACAACAAAGACGAGAACGAGGTGAGGGCGAGGGCGAGGGCGAGGACCTGGCTCTTGCGGTCATGCGTGTTGATGAGGTTGGCCAGGTCGCTGCACTCGTACTGGAGACGCGAGCTGGCCTTCTCCCCGTTCCACTGGTACAGCTTCATGCCGCCTGCGAAATGATGGCGCATGTCAGCCATCACCATGTTGCAATTTGGGGCAACAAAATTGTAAGAAGGACACGTACCGGTGTCGAGGAGGAAGACCTCGTTGTAGTCCAGCGTCTCGAGCTCCAGGTGCACTCGCTGGATGCAACGCGCGCCATTCCTGAAATATTGTTGTGAATAAAAATGAATTATACAAAAAAGGAATTTGAAAAATGGCGTACTTGAAGTAGAAGCGGTAGAGCCGAGGCACGTCGTACTCGACGCCCACCTGCGGCGCCTTCTTGAAGGCCGTGTCCGTGCCGCCTTCCAGATACACCAGACCGCCTGCGCCAGCGAAGGAAAACAACGTAAATAAAAAAAAAATAGAGGTGGAGGACGTGAGTCGGACCTGACTTGGCGGCCTGGATGTGGTCCTGGTAGTAGGAGACGAAGAGGGTCGACTCCTCGCCTTCCACCTCGTGTGCATGCTTGGCTCGTCCACCGATGAACGAGTTGAGCTGCACCGCCCTGAAGCACACACTCCCTTTTGTTTTTTTGTTTTTTTGTGTTTTGTGTTTTTGAGAGTCAGAAATTAAAACAAATAAGAAAAAAGAAATGTTACCTGTTTTGTCGACAGAGGCCTCCGAGCCAATCCAATAGTGGAGCGCGTAGGTCATGCTCGCGCTGTTGATCTCTTGCTGTTGCTGGGCAGCTGCGGGCTTCTTCTCGCCACCGTCGTCGGCCGCGTAGACGCGGAGTACGAGGTAGCAGTCGCGCTTGTGGAACATATGGGGCGCGTGCCCGGGCGCGTCGTTGGGGATGAGCACCGGCCGCAAGTTCTCGATACGCCATCGGTAGAGGCCCTTCACGCGCTCGAGCCGCGCCAGCGCGATCCCAAACAGGTCTTCGTAGTCCTCGCCCTGCGCCAGCATCGTCACGCCCTTGTCGTCATCCGCCGCTGGTGGCGGCGGAGGCGCAGGTGGCGCGGGCGGCGGCGTCGGCGGGACCGGCGTGGCGTCGGCAGCCGTGGCCGCGGGCTTGGCGGCCGCGGCGGCGGCCTCGGCTGAGGCGCGGTCCTCCTCTTCCTTCTTCTCACGCTGGCGCTTCTTCATGGCGGCGACGATGACGTTGGCCTGCTTCTCGAGCCGGAACAGGTCGGTGTCGCGCACGGACATGGTCCGCGTGAGCCGATCGCTGCGCTTGGGGCTCTTGAGGTCGACCTCGGGCGCGTGCAGGCCCGTCGGCACAAACTCCTCCGGATTGGACTCTTTTTCCTCTGGCCGCTGCCGCCTGCATTCCACACAAGCGTCAGCAGCATTCCAGGCCAATCTGAAGCAAGGGGCACGCACTCGCTGGCGAGGAAGCTGGTGGCGCCGCGCCGCTTGAGGGTGGCAAAGCCCGATGGGTCGCGGAAGCTCTGGGAGCGCAGGGCGGCCAAGTTGAGCCGCAGCGTCTTTGTCCCCTGCCTGGTGGCTCCGCGCCACTCCTTGACCGCTGTGTCGACACGAAATGAGCATCATTGGCATCGTCAACGACGAGAGGAAGAAGGCGACGTACGTCGGGCGGCCGGAAGTGGCGCAGCGGCGGCCGCGGACGCAGCGGCACCAGCGGCATGGGAAGGGGCCGAGGCCAGCAGAGCGGCCACGTCGCCGAGCGGCGGCCGCGCCCGCGCGAGCATGCGCTGCGTCTGCGTCGGCTGCGCGCCGGCGCGACCCTCGCGCGCGGCCATGCGCATGGTCCGGGCCTCCTCGTGCGACAGCTTCGGCTTCGGCTGCAGCTGCGGTCTGGCGGCGGTGGCTGCCGCGGCCGTCGAGGTGGCCTTGGGCGTGGCCGGCTTGGCGGCCGGCGTGGTGGTCGCGGCCGCCGTCTTCGATGCCGCGCCGGTGGCAGCGGTCGGCCGGCGGGCCCTCTCCTCGTCGGCCATGTAGGCAAACTCGTCGTCGCGCAGGGCCGCCTGGACCTGCTGCGGCGTCATCGGGCTCAGCAGTGACTTGCGGCGTTCGGCCGACGTGGGCGTGGTCGGTTTGCCGGCCGGCGTGGCGGTCGCGAGGAGGCCGCCTCCGGTCTTGGGGACCACGCCCGGCACAAACGACATGGACGCCGCCCGGATCCTGGTCTCGCCAGGCTCTGCTGTTGTCGACGGCGACGCAGCGGGCGACGTTGTTGTCGACAAAGACGGCGACGACGACGATGACGACGACGGTGAGGCCTGGGACGGGCGCCACGGCGAGCCGGGCGGGGTCGAGTTTGTAGGCGTGGTGGCCGTGACGGGCGCAAACGACGCGCTCAAGGACGTGGGCGCCGGCGGCGCCGTACCGCGGTGGGCCGTCATCGAGGGCAGTGCGTGTGGCGTCAGCGGCACGCGAACGGCAGGCACGTTGGAGCGCGTACTGTAGGCCGCGCCCAGGATCTGGCCTGCGGCGCCGGCTGGCCGGGGCGGCACGCCGATCGGCCCGTGCGGCGAAGGCGTCGTTGACGTCGTGGCCAGCTTCAACGGCGGCACCGCGGAGCCTGCTGCGGCCGGCGAACCGGGAGCGAGGCTGCCGCGGGGAGAAGGAGGCGGGAGGTTCTGCGAGGAAGATGAAGATGACGAGGTGGGGCTGCGAGGGGGCGTCAAGGAGGACAAGGGCCGCGGGGTGGTGCCCAGGCTCCCAGCCTTCTTGGTGTCGTCCTTCTTCTTTTTCTTGGCTTCTTCCTCTTGAATCTTCTTCTTGTCCATCTTCTCGAGCGAATCGCTCGTCTTCTTGTTTCGCTTAAACATCTTTGGGTGCAGCCACTAGGTCGGCTCGAGCTGCTTCGATCTTTTCTCGTTTCTCTTCTTCAATCAAGTGAGGCTTATTCTCTTTCCTCCACCATGTACGTGAGGTCGTGTCAAGCCTGTGGTCCCTCACCCAGAGACTCCCAGAGAGCCACGATAAATCAAGACCAAACTTGCAGGTCGCCCGTTTCCCCGACCAGACAAGCCGCGACCACAACAAATCTGGTGGCATGCCTTAAATTTTCGCTCTTTAACATTCTCCAAATTCATCTTATCGTAATGCTCCGACCAATCGCAAAAAAGCCAAATTGCTCCGATGCCACGTTGGCGTACGTGAGATTTAGGCACAGAATTCGTGATTGTTAATCGGTCCGACCGGTCAATCCAGCAGTGCCGCGCGATTAACAGATCATGGAGAAGCGCGATGTGTGGGAGCGGCTGAAGTGGAATGGTTGGGGTGAGAGGGGCGTTCAGTATGAGGTGAATCAGAACGGAAATGTCGAGCATTCGCGTACCGGCATCGAATTGCCGAAGATCATCCCGTTTGCTCGCGACGTCTTTGGCCTTGAGGAGCTGGAGAACACCCCTTCAGTTGAAATCGAGGACATTCAGCTTCCTGAGCCCAGGTCGAACGAGGGCTTTGTGAGTCTCCTCAAATCTTTCCTTGCCCCCAGCCAAATTTCCTTTGACAACGAGCAGCGCATCTGCCACACCTATGGCATGAGCTTCAGGGATCTGTGGCGTCTGCGCAAGGGTATCTATCTTTGTCATCAACCTTGTTGTGTTTGTAGAGGCTCACACGACTGTCTCCTGCAGGCGTGATTACGGATGCCCCTGATTGCGTCATCTATCCGCAGAGCCACGAAGATGTTGAGCGCATCATGCAGGCTGCCCACCTCCACAAGGCCCACCTCATCCCCTGTGGCGGCCGGTACGTCCTTCTTTTAATATATCCAATAATTATTTTGAATAAAAACATATTTGTGCTGAATTTGGGCTCTACACGAGCGCTAACGACGGCGACAACGATGACAGGACCAACATCGTAGGCGCCACCGAGGCCGAGCGCATCGAGAATCGTTTCGTGGCCTCGCTCGACCTCAGGCGCATGAACCGCATGCTCTGGGTCGACAAGAAGACCATGACCGCCTGCTTCGAGGTGCGGCGCCACTCCCTCTTGCCCTCTGTTCTTCATTCCTCTGTTGTTTGTTCCTCACGTACGTGCGGGCCGGAGTCCAGGCGGGCGTCCTCGGGCCGGACCTGGAGAACTGCCTCAAGAAGGAGGGCCTCTCGCTGGGCCACGACCCGGACTCCTTCCAGTGGTCCACCCTCGGCGGCTGGCTGGCCACCTGCTCCTCTGGTGCGCCTTTATTTTATTTTCTTATTTTGTTTTTGTTTTTGTTTTTGTTTTTTGTTCTCTTTTCTACAATGCAATGAATATGCTGACGTCATCATGATACGCGCTCACAGGCATGCAGTCGGACAAGTACGGCGACATCGAGGACATGTGCCTGTCGCTCAAGGTGGTGACGCCCGGCGTGGGCACCATCACGACGCCCTTTGTGCCGCGCAACGGCTCCGGCCCGGCCCTGAAGCACTTCTTCATCGGCACCGAGGGCGTGCTGGGCGTGATCACGCAGGCCGTCATGCGCGTCCACCGCATCCCGCCCCGCCAGGAGTTCCACGGCATCCTGTTCCCGTCCTTTGAGCACGGCGTGGCCGCCATCCACACGACAGTCCGCAAGGAGGCCCACCCGGCCATGATCCGGTCCGTGTCACGCTGACGTCACAATTTTTAATTCTTTTAATTCTTTTGATTTTTGTTTTGTTTTGTTTTGTTGCTGACGTGGCGTGACATCAGGTTGTACGACCCGGACGAGACGCGGCTGTCGTTCCATATGAAGCCCAAGTCGTCCAAGTTCGCGTCGGCCATGTCGGAGCTGGTCAAGAAGTATCTCGAGCGCTTCAAGAACTTTGACCTCGAGAACATCTGCCTCATGATCGTCGGCTTCGAGGGCGAGGCCGACAACGTCAACTTCCAGAAGAAGAAGGTCTTCAAGATTGGTACATTTCTCCTTCTCCTTCATGAAGACGATGATGATGATGATGAGGAGGAGGAGGAGGAGGAGGAGCTGATCGAGGTCGTGGCCACCACCACCACAACAGCCAAGGAGGCCGGCGGGTTCTGGGTCGGGCAGAGCGTGGGCAAGGCGTGGCACGAGAAGCGGTACGACCTGCCGATGCTGCGGGACCTGCTGCTGGACAAGGGCATGTGGGTCGACGTGGCCGAGACCGGCGTGTCGTTCTCCAACCTGCTCCTCCTGTGGAAGGACGTCAAGGAGTCGGTCCTCGACGCCTTCAAGGAGCACAACGTGGCCGGCTGGATCGGAGCCCACATCTCGCACACGTACTCGTCGGGCGTGTGCATCTACTTCCACTTTGCCAGCGTGCAGCAGCTGGACGGCGCCCGCAGGGACGACGCCCGCGGCGAGGACGACCTGGCGATCTACCTCGACGCCAAGAAGGCCGCCACGCTGGCCGTGCTGCGCAACAACGGCGCGCTGAGCCACCACCACGGCGTCGGGTTCGAGCACATCCCCTTCATGAGCCGCTACGTCGGGCGGTCGGGCCTGCGGCTGCTGACCGAGCTCAAGCGGGTGCTCGACCCGAGCCTCGTCTGCAACCCGGGCAAGCTGCTGCCGGAGCCCGGCAAGGAGGACATGGACAACGAGGACCACTCCTTCTACAAGTACGGCTTCGCCTCTTTGGCCGACCAGATCAAGCAGGCCGGCGGCTCGTCCCACGCCAAGAGCGCCCTCTAGAAGCCTCGTGAAAACATGAACTTCAGGTCAACTTTTTTTTAGCGTAGAAGAAGGCGCCTTTGCTGGCCACGTCAACTCTCGGTTTGGCTTTCTTGGGCGATTCTTCTGGCGAACCACAATGACGGAATCAAACGGGAACAAACCTTGTACAAGAGCGGCGCAGGGACAAGGAAGTGGGCTCGGTGCAATGTCGTTGGGCATACTACGTCCATGGTGCGCCAAACCCATGACGCCACCACCGGCTTTTTTGGTGCCTATTGGGACCGTTTCATTGCAATTCGGACTTGTCGGTATTAGTGGAATAAAAAGCCATTTTAGAGGGGTTTTGGGACGAAAAGAAAGTAGAGCGGAAAGAAAAGGGAAGAGAGGGCACAACGTTCTGGCAGTAGCCAGAGATGCCTTTTGAGTTTCCTAAAGACATAACAAAAAAAA
>NAVB01000288.1:0-36272 GCA_002179805.1 Acanthamoeba lenticulata | reverse complement strand
ATATTCGTTCTTCTTTGGCGCCCCCATGGGCTGACTCACAAGCAATTCCAAACGCAGGCGCGGGCTGATGCTGGTGGCTCCGGACCTCCCGTTCC
This sequence comes from Acanthamoeba lenticulata, assembly GCA_002179805.1. NCBI lineage: Eukaryota > Discosea > Longamoebia > Acanthamoebidae > Acanthamoeba > Acanthamoeba lenticulata. The sequence continues at coordinate 36,177 of NAVB01000288.1, read as the reverse complement.
ACTTCCACCAGCGCTCGCTGCCCCACCTCTACCAGGTTGGCACTTGGCTCAATCGAGAGAACCTAGCACTTTCCGTGGCTGACTTGGGGGGGGGGGACGCGCAGGATCTGATCTTCTTCCGGGCGCCCGCGGAGGCCATCTGCCCGACGTGCGGGCAAGTGCCGCGCCAGCCCGGCCTCTGCCTCTTCTGCGGCCGACTTGTACGTGTCGTCCCTCCTCCCCTCCTTCCCGCTGTTGTTCGTTCGACGTCGGGTGTGTCGGGATGGAGGAGAAAGGATCAACGCGGTGGTGGCTATTTCTCATGCGCGTGCGGGTGCGCAGGTTTGCGTGGGCTCCACGTGCTGCGCGCCACAGGCCAAGCCCGGCGAGTGCAACACGGTGCGATCTCTCCCCCAAAAAGCCCCGGCAGCCAGTGAGCTGACGGACCGCCGCACCACCCCAACACCAACCCAACCCAACGTAACGCAACACCAGCACGCGCTGCGGTGCGCCGGGGGCGAGGGCGTGTACCTGCTGGCGCGCCAGACCATCACGCTGCTGCTGCAGAGCCAGGCCGAGCACGGATGCCTCATGGGCTCCCTCTACCTCGACGAACACAAGGAGGAGGCACGTGCTCAGATTCCTTCCCTTCTCTGCGAGCTTTGGGCGAGAGAGAGAGACTCAACAAAGCCGTCTCCGTCCTTCTCCACTTTGGTGTGCAGGACGTGGGCCTCAAGCGCGGCCGCCCGCTCTACCTGGATGCGTCACGCTACGAGCAGCTGCGCGTGCTGTGGCTGGAGCACCAAATGGCCCCCTCCATCACGCGCCGTGCTCCCGGCCAGAACGTCCACTGGACGCAGCTCTGAGTGTGTGTGCGTGCGTGCTTTTGCTTTGTTGTTTTGTTCTCTCTTTGGGGGCCAGCCCAGAAAAGACAACAACGCCTCCAGTCCACATGTGGATCGCTGCTGTAACAACGAAACTTGGGTGTATTTTTTCTAAGCCGAGCGCTTGTAGATCTTGGCCAGGAGGAGGTGGAGGGCGTGCTTGAGCGGCGCGTGGTTGACGGCCTCGATCTTGCCCTTGAGCTGTGCAATTAATTGCAACGAAAAGAAGAAGGAAATATAAGAAATCGGCGTGAGCGCGAAGACACAAGAAAGAAAAAGAGATTTGGGGGGGGGGGCGAGACTCTCCGTAAGAGTCACGACACGCAGAGAGAGGTGCGAACCTCGACGTAGCTCTCCTCCTCGGTCTGCTTGTAGAGGCCCTCGAGGTCGAGCTCCTTGTAGAGGGCCTTGATCTTCAGCACGCACTCGGGATCCTCCTTACCGTAGTCCGTCTGCGAGGAGAAGAAAAAGCAGAAAAAAAAAGCAAATGTGTGAGCACGAGAATTGGTGGTCACCTACTTGGGGGGGGGAGCGAGGTGGACCTGGATGAGCTGCTTCTGCTCGGGGGTGGCGCGGAGGAGGGCCTGGCACACGAGCCAGCCGCACTTCTTCTCCTCGATGTCGCGCCCGATCTTGCCGATCACCGCGGGCTCACCATAGCAGTCCAGATAGTCGTCCTGGACGCCATTTTTATACTCAAAAAAATCAGCCACCAATCGAAGAAAGAAAGAAAAAAGAGTAAAAAGAGCGAAGAGGGAAAGAGAGAAAAAGAGAGAAGAAAAAGAGAGAAAAAAGCGCTTGGAGAAGGAAGAGGAGAGGACGGACCTGGATCTGGAAGAACTCGCCCATGGGGAGGAGGATGGCCTTGGCCTGGGCGAGGAGCTCCTCGGTGGCGTGGCCGGAGAGGTACATGCCGAGGGCGATGGGCAGGTAGAACGAGTAGAAGGCCGTCTTGTAGCGGACGATCTTGAGGTAGGTGTCGAGCGTGAAGAGCGAGAGGTCGACGCGGTCGGCGGGCTGGGAGGTGAGGTCGAGGAGCTGGCCCAGCTCGGTCTGGTAGCTGACCTCGTGGAAGAGGTCCACCAGGTCCACGTAGTTCGGGTGCGACCGGAAGTGCTTGCGGAGGAGGCGGTACACGTGCGCCTCCAGGATGAACGAGTCGTTCACCGACACGAGCCCCACCTTCTGCTCCTCGAACTTGGGCTGCGCCACGTCACCACCGCCATTTATATTAACTTTTATTCTTATTATCATTCTTTAAATAATATTATAAATTATTCCATCTCGCTCATCGTCCTCTTCATCACCATCATCCTCGTGGCCCACCATCAAATGCGAGAGGATGGTCACAAAGACAGGGACGAGAGAAGGGTGCAGCACGTACAGCGGGCTTGCGGTACCAGCAGGGCTCGCCACGACGAGTCTCGGAGCTGTCCATGAGATCATCGGCCACGAGGAAGAAGCCTTGCAGCTGTTCCCCCGCCACCATCACGCCGAGGCCGATGTCATCGATAACGCACAAGAAAAAAAAAATGTGATTTAAAAAGGGCCAAAAAGCGTACCCACTCGATGCACCAGCCGAGGATGGCAGCCTGCTTGAGCTGGGCCGGCGTGAGGGGCTCCGGCGAGAGGGCCTCCAGCGTGTGCACCACCGTCAGACCGCGGTTGAGCTTGCCTGCGCAGCCCCGAAAAACACGACCGAAGAACACCCAGAAAAAATAAATTAATAAAAATTTTTAAGAGATTCAACCACGTTGAACATGACGAAACGCGTCAGGACACATCGATGGAGGGCATGACACGTACCGCCGGGAACATTCTCTGCGACAAGCTAGCCCCACATGGGTGAATCATGAACGTTTCGTTGCATATTAGTGAATCAAATTGTAGTGATTTTGACGGCGGACCGTGAAGGAGAGCCAGCATTGAGGACGAAAGTTGGGATTGTAGCGCAGTGTACCTTGTCAATCCAATTCACGGCGTCAGGCGGCATCTCGAACTCACGCGGCAGCTCCTCCAACAGCTCCTTGTGAGCTTCCTTGAACACTGCCAGGAACTGATCCCTCGTGAAAGTAGCGCGCTTCCCCTCCATGTCGATGTTGTGCAGCAGTGAAAGCGACGAAGCAGTGGAAGCGAGCGCAACAAAAAAAATAAGAGCTGAAGGGGGAGTGTATTATGTTTGTGTCGACATCTTGAATTAATTTGGCATAAATAAGCGATGGTATTATCGTAATGTATTTTGGTATTTGTGGCATTTTAGTGTTTTTGAGTGTGATTGATGCTGGGCGTTCCTGCTTGTGGCGTCGATCATAACACCAAGCAAGTGGACGGCGCAGCTCACGCCCATGGGGCGTCCCGCGGCCTCTTCACATTGTTGTTCTCCCTTCCTTCCTTCGCTTCATTTTATCGGGTTGACGGCACCATGATCATCATCCCCCGACATCATTCTCGCTCGCGGGTCTACACGGAGCACGGCAGAGTCGAGACCTGCGAGCGCTCAAATCAGCACGCAGCCAACGACAGGGAAGGGCTGGTGGGGGGAGGAGGGCAGCACGCACTGCTGGAGGCTGCTCCTGCTTGTGGGTATCGGCCGAACCAAACGGGACCGCGAGGGCGCCAGAGGGGGAGGAGGAGGAGGAAGAGGAAGAGCCCGCTGCGCTGTCTCGGCGCAGCAGCTGCTGCGCCTGCTCGTACAGTACTATCCCGTCCGGTGACTGCTGCAGCAGTCTGTGGAGGCGCGAGAGCGTCAGTGCCAGTCCGGACAAACCAATTGACGAAATAGAATAAACAACTAAAATAAACACAGGCAAGCCGAGGGAAGGGGGGATGCGAACCGGAGGGCCTTCCAGCCGTGGTCTTCCTCGTCGCCCGACATGGAGGAGTCGCCCATCTCAAACTCTTCCTTCTTTTTCCACGCGTCGTCGGGCGGGAAGGACAGGCGGACAGCGGGCGCTGGTCGCTTGATGCGCGAGTTGATGGACTTGAGGTGCTGGCCCAGCGTCATGGGGCAGGGCGCCACCACCATCGACGTCTCCACGAGGGACTCGTCGTGCGGCGACTGGCTGGTCGGCTGGATCACCCCAGCCTGCTGCTGCGCCTGCTGCTGCTCGCAGCTCTGCGGCTGGATCCACCGGAGGCTCTCGTTGGCCTTGAGTGCTCGGCGCGGAGACGGCGACGGCGACATCGCGCTGAACCCTCGCCTGTGCGCGCCCGCCACAGTTCGGCCGTGAGTTCGTGTGCTCTCGAGTTGTAGAGGACAGCGGTTGGACGAGGGTGGGGGAGGACTCAGTACCTGACGGGGGTGGCGTATCGGTTGGGGGTGAGGAGGCCGCGGGTGGTGAACTCGGACGGGAAGGAGAGGATGTCCTCGAGGAAGACCGAAGGCGACATGCCTCCGATGCTGGGCGAGGTCCCCTGCGCGGCTAGCGGCGACTCCAAGAGGGGCGTCGCACTTCCGCCGCCGTGCGAGCGTCTTCGCTTGGCACGACGCAGAATTGACGGCGTCGAGCTCACGTCAAGGAGGCTGCCCGCTCCTCGCTTGGAGCCCTGCACATAAATAAATAAATAAATAAATAATTGGCTCCTCGGAAGGTGAAGAAGGCGCGCGTACGGGAGTGCGGCCCGGGGTGTGGCAGCTGCGATCGGGGGTGAAGAGTCCCTTGAAGGCGTTGATGTCGGGGAGCTGGATGGAATCGAGGTCGGGGATCTCCATGTCCATGGTCGCCATCAGGTCCAGATTTCGTGCGTACAGGAAGCTTCCATCGAAACCCGACGGGGAACCGCGCATGGAGCACAGCTGCGGGAATGGGCTGTTGGAGATGGGCACCACCGGCGAAATGTCCACCGACGGCGGCGACTTGGTCTCCACCTGTGTGCACATCCCCCGAGTCGAGTCAGCACCTCCACATCTCTGCGTTCTCCAGGAAGGGAGGGAGGCCGCACCTTGAGAGGCGTGAGACACATCGGAGCCGACGCGATCGAGGAGACCGCGGCTCCCGAGGCAAGCGACGAGGAAGAAGAAGAAGAAGAGGAAGAAGAAGAAGCGGGCGGAGGCAGGTTGGGAGTGGGCAGCGCGAGGTGGCCACCGTTCATTCCGGCTGCTGGCGCAGAGGCGGCGGCCGAGGGTTCCGGGTCCCAGTTGAGGGTGACAGAGAGGCTTCTGTTGCTGCCGTTATTGTTGCTGCTGCTGGCGGTGCTGCTGCTGCCGTGCGCTCCGGACGGTGTGCCGACAGCGGCAGAGGAAGCGGCGAGAGGCTTGCACAAACCGCCCGAGCCCAACGAGCCAGCCGTCTCTCGCGAGGCGTTCGACGCAGGGGCAGGCAAGTTGTCGCAATTTTCCTTGTTGCTGCTGGACGACGACGCTGACGAGGAGACAGGACCCGGCGACGCGCCCGGCTCGGTCTTGGCGAGCTTGCGGCGAATAGTCGAGTTCCAGTGGTTCTTGATGGAGTTATCCGTTCGCCCGGGCAGGAGCTTGGCGATCTCGGCCCAACGATTGCCCAGCTGCGTATGCGCCTCGATCAGGAGCCGGTCTTCCTCCTGTGCGGTCGGGGTAAAAGGCGGGATTACGATTGAGTCCACCACACGACTACGACTACAAGTTTCGATATAAACAATCAAAGACAAAATGAAAGTCCAGAAAAGCACGCACCTCGGTCCAAGCGTCCTTCTTGATGGAGGGGTTAAGATGGTTGTGCCATCGCTCCCGACATTGTTTCCCGATCCTCCCCTGTGTAGCGGGGTCGATTGATGTCAGCGCACTCGGGCAGGAGACCGCCAAGGTGGGGTGGACCACAAACCTTGAGGTGTGAGGCAATGAGGGACCATCGCTTGGGTCCGTACTGGTGCACGAGCTTCGTCACGAGCTCATCTTCTTCCTTTGTCCAAGGACCCTTGACCAGCTCAGGGTTGAGCACCTTCTGCCACCTGTGGGAGTGAAGCGGCGTTTAACAAACGAAAGAAAGACAAGGGAGCCTTGGGTAAGAAGCGGATCACGCCGGTACCTGTGCAAGCACTGCACATCTGTACGGCCGGGAACACACTCAGCAATCTGCTTCCAGTTCTTGGCGCCGTAGGCCTTGACTGCTTCGCGGAGTGTGTTGTCCTGTCGGCAAAAAAAGAATGCAATCCGTTAATACTTGGCGACATTGTGGTGAAATTTCCAAATTGTAGTGTCTACACAAAAGATTTCGGACCGTTACGTTCGCAACCGACGCAACATAACGAACAACCGAACGTTGTGAGGGGGAGGCGGGAGGAAGCAGCCGCAACAGCTCTCGGGGTGAGCGGAGTGAAAAGGGGAGCAAGGACAGGTGTTGCGTACTTCGTGTTTCGTCCACCGTCCCTTCGACTTGCGCACCACCTGTCGTTTCTCGGCCTTCCTTCCCGCGAGTTCCTCGTCGCCGGACTCGCCAGGGTGCTGGTGCAGCGCCATCGCCGGGGAGGCTGGCGACAGAGCACTGCCATGGCCGCTTGGAGTACCAAGGAAGCTTGACAGGCCACTCTCAGTGTGTGCGACCGAGCCGTTGCCCGAGTGTCGGAGGTGCGCCCGAGATTCGGACGATCCGTTGATGGCAGAAATGTGCGCGGATCCGTTGACATTTCTGGCGAGAGGAACGATGGTACCCGCTTCTTCGACCACTACGTCGGGAGATCGAGGCGAAGAAGTGAGTCCCGGGGTCATGTGCACCGAGAGGGGAGAGGGGGTGTAGCTGCCCCCTCCCACACTGGAGCTTGAACTAGGGGTGTGTTGAATGTAGTGGAGACCCCGCCCGGATGGTAGGTATCCCTCTTGCGCACCATGCCTGCAAGTGGGGGCAATACAACGGGAGAAGAACATTAGACGGGCGACTCGAAATTACAGGGATTGATTTTTACTGAATGGCTCTCGCATTGCGAGTGCCGAAGCTAACTAGAGGGCAAAAAGCCCTCACAAACACGCACTGCGACTCGCTCCCAAGTCGTGGTAGGTCCAAGTTGGGAGAATGGGAGCATGGGAAAAACGTACGAATTAAGACCGCGAGACGACAAAGGGGGGTGTACAGAACCTGTTGCGAGGGAGAGAGTCAGTCAGGGACACGTTAAAGGATCGGGTCGGCTTTGGTCGGGAAGAAGAGATAAAGACATGGGGAGTTCAGCGATTACGCAGCAACTTACTTCGACTGTACTCAGGGGACAGCTCAACGGTGTCGAAGTCCCCAGCGGAGAGGGAGATAAGGCCCTCGCGCCTCGGCGTGTGCGGACCCTCCATCTTGCTCGTCTATCGAATGGAAATGTCAAGGGGGACCGGGCCTGCCGTTCGTTGTGGCGCGCTGGCAAGGGCAGACCGCAACTGTGGACCGTTAAGCCTTGTGTCTGGGCTGCTGCCTCCAAATTTCCTCGCGCCTCGTGTCGCAACTTGCCAAGACCAAGATTTGCCTGTCTCGGCCGTTGTTTGCGTGACGGTTTTGAGCATCACGTTTGGTTTTGGTTGTCCCAAAAGTAACGGCGCTTTTCGATCCTTGAAAAATCTGGATCCGAAAAAAAGAATTGGCGCTCTTTTCGGAGTGCCGCAGCAATGCAAAACGCGCAGGCCCAAAAGCAGAAGGAAAAGGGCGACGGAAATCACGGCGGAACACTTGCTCGTGCGCCGCTTTTCTCCGTTATAAATTTTTTGTAACAAGATGGCCGACACCAATGCCACCGTGCACCCCACCGTCCTTATTCCTGATCTGCTCAAGCTCTTCTACTCGTTGGGATGGGTGACCGGAACCGGTGGAGGGCTCTCCGTCAAGCACGAGTACAAATCCATTACTTTTTCTCAACTATTTATTTATTCAGCAATATATTTTTTTAAAAAATATATTTTTCACTTGCGTCCAAGGCTAAGAGTTTGTGGGCAGTGGTAAGGTGTTCATCGCGCCCTCCGGCGTGCAGAAGGAGCGGGTGGAGTCAGAGGACATGTTTATCTACGGCGAGGACGGGCAGCTTATCGAGGCTCCCTCCAAGAAGCACCTGAGGCCATCCGCCTGCACACCGCTCTTCTTCAATGCCTATCGCGTGGGCGCTGGCGCTGTCATCCATACGTACGTGCGTCGGTCGTCTCTGTTCTCGCTATCGGCACGCGCGTGGGACTCACGTACGCACACACGCACGCGCGGGACCACACACACGCACGTGGGCGCACAACATCAGGCACTCGATCCACGCCATGCTCGTGACGCTGCTCTACGACAAGGAGTTCCGCATCACGCACCAGGAGATGATCAAGGGCATCAAGGGCCTCGGCTATCACGACGAGCTGGTGGTCCCCATCATTGAGAACACTGCCCACGAGGCCGACCTCAAGGAGAGCATGGACGCCGCCATCCGGGCCTACCCCAAGGCCACCGCCGTCCTTGTCCGCCGCCACGGCGTCTACATCTGGGGGTAACAGCGCCTTTCCTTCTTTTTAATATATTTTTTATTATTTGTTCGGCTCGTGATAACCCGCCTCGCCCACATACTAGTGACTCGTGGGAGCACGCCAAGACTCAGGCCGAGTGCTACGACTACCTCGTACGCCGCCCTTGCTCTTCTTGCTAAAAAATGGTAGTGAAGCCTTAAAGCCTGATCTCCTCCCCAATTCGTAGTTCGAGGCCGCCGTGAAGATGAAGCAGCTGGGCCTCGATCCGGCCCAGAAGCCCGTCACGCCGTGCGTTGATGGTGAATGCGGCGCGAAGCATGCGGCTTGAGCTGCGTTCGGTTTTGCGTCCACCAACATGCGGCCCAATTTTGGAGACTTTTTGTTGTAAGTAGCGTGTCACTACCGTCCAAGGGCTACCACTACGCTGTCTGTCAGCTCGGTCATGGTGGGTTTGCACTTCGTTTTCGCGCCTGGCAGAGAGAAGAAAAGAGTAGAAGAAAAAATGTAGCGGGGAGCAGAAGCGGCCTTAGCGCTTGCTCGCCCAGTAGCTTTATGTACACATACGTATTGGTCTCACGGAGAAGACGCAAAACAAAGGACAAAGGAATCCAAGGGTCTCTACTCCCTGCGCTTTCCTGGTCCGGCCGTCGTCGCCTCTCTGGCGTCCAGCCCCAAAAATGGCGTCGTTGTGGTGGCCTTCGTCTCTCTCTGACCTGCGTTGCAGACTCGAGAGAGGACGTGGGGCCCTCAGCTCTCCTCAGCCGGGGCGGTGCCGGCCGAGAGAGGCGAGGGCGCGAGACGCGGGAACCGCGGGATCGGGCGAAGCGCAGCCAAGGCGGCTTCGTTATGCTGGTCCACTGTCCAGCTGCGCGAACGGAAACTGCCGCTGCCCTGCTTCTTGAGCGAGAAGTTACGGATGCTGGCCAAGCCTGTCATCGCAAACCAACCAGTTGTGAGCCAACGTAGTGCATGTGGACGAGGGCAAGAAAGAATAACAGGGCGATACGGTACCAGTCTTCATCTCCTTATGGTACTTGGCGTCATTCATGGGCAGGTAGGCACGCGGCTCGCAGTAGGCCTGGGCCTCCGCAGTCTCCCAAAACTTCTTGTAGCCGCCCTCGAGCACGTAGAGCTCGGGGTAGTAGAGGTCCGGGTAGCAGTGTTCGTGCATCTTTCGGTCCCAGCTCCTCAAGTAGCGGCACCTGTCGTGGAAAAGGACGGCAAGAAAGGATGAGCACGATGGGGACAGACGTGAACCAAGAAGAAGAAAAGTAGACGTACAGGACGGGTCCTCGGTGGGAAGAGAACTCGCAGTGGAAAATGATGCAAACCTTCTCCTTGAGCGGGATGGGGTTGAGCATAAAGTGCTTCTCCACGTCCTGCGTGGTGTTGAGGTTCAAAGCGCCTGCATCATGATGACCGCAGTGAGCCCACCCGCTCGCAAGCCAATGAGGCGATTCGACTACAAGGACGACGCACCGCGGATGTGGCCGCCCTCGTACTCGTACTGGAATCGGCAGTCAATGACGAAGAGGCGGGAGAAGACATTGTCATACTCCCCGCGCAGCACGCGGAGCATGGTCGCCGGCTGGATGCACGGCAGGTCCGAGTGGCTCGCGTGTGGGTTGGTCGGCAGCACGGGCACGTGGGCCTCGCGCAAGTCGGGCGCCATCGACAGACCAGAGGACGACGACGTCAGGGCGCCCGGGTGCAGCGTCGGCAGCGAACTGCAGGACATGGTGAGCGACCGCCCTGCGCGCGTCTTGAGGCGGCGGGCCGGCAGCCGCTTGAGCAAGCCCAACGAGTCTGACTCAGCGGCCGATGTGGTGCGGTCGCCAGCGTTATCGTTGTCGTTGTGCGACGCGGAGAAGGGCGAGGTGGCCGCCGCCAGCAAGGCCGGGGAGGCCGTGGGCAGGTTGGCCGACGAGACCGAGAGGCCTCGGGCGCGGTGAATGCGGAAGCCGTCGACGGGCGAGGCGTCAGGGCCGCGGGGCTGCATCTCGTCGTACGAGAGGCTGCGCGGGCTCGAGCGCAGGTGGGAGCGGTCGGTGAGCGCGCCAGAACGACCCGATCGGATCGGCGACGAGGAGGGAGAGAGTTGGAACAGAGGCGGACGGTAGGGCGACACGCCGCTGGAGCCAGCGATGTTCTCCTTGTCCTGCTCGTCATCGTCGTCAAAGGCGTCGTGAAAATCGTCTTCCAACGATGAGCAGGAAGAAAACGTTTGGCAGCTGCTGGTCGAGGAGGGCAACATTTGATCAAGCCGCAGGGCGGGCATCAACGTAGAGGAGGAGTCGCTGTTGGCGGAGGCCCGGCGAGATGTGGGGCAGCTGCCCACCTTGCGCTGTGATTGGTGATCACGGCTGGCGCTGTAGGGCGACAAATCGTTACTATCGCTGAACAGCTTCTTTGCCCCACGATCAGCCCGATTCTCGAGATCGAGGTCGATGGGAGAAAGGGGCGACCGATCTCCGAAACTAAAGCTTTGGGTTCGGCCGTTGCGTCGCATCGTTGATACATCCCCACACGAAGACGTGAGACCCAGGGCAAAAGTCGGCGATTGCGCGAAAGATGTGGCGGGCAGGGCGTTTTCGGATGAAGATGGCTGGGCGATGTAGCTGCCTGGTCGACTGCGTTTGTCGGATTGAAGCTTCTTGGCTCTGGTCAGTTTGGTCGAGGGACCCAGGGGCTTTTTGAATGTAGTAGCGCTGGGGATCGCTGACGACGACGACAGCTGCTCCAGTTCAGCCAGCCCGGAGAACGATGCGAACTCGTTCGCAGGCGCTGCTGCGAAAAGGGTCTTGCGTACGGGGACGTCTCGGTCGCCAGCTGTGTAAAGGTCCTGGAAGTTGTTGCTCAACTTGGAGACCGGGGAGAGGTCCATCGAGTCGCACATGTTTTGTGAATTGTGTGTATTGATTGGTGGGTAAGCGGTGTATTGGACTGCCCCCGCGGACTCAAGTGAGAGGTCACTGTGTGTTCCAAGTGGAAGGAAAGAGAAAGAGATCAACCAAGCCTCGATGGCTCCACAAGCTGCGGTCGAGGGTTTCACCGTTGGAAACCCAACGTTGAACCCGACCGTTGGGCGCCAAACGGTCTGTCCGCAAGAATTGTTTTTGACATTCCAATTCACTTTCGACAAACCGCTCGAAAATCCAAAAAACTTGTTGTTCAGAGAAAGAAGAGAAAACAAAGAGAGAGCCGCAGAAGCTCAAAGGAGGAGGAGGAGGGTGTGCTTGCTGTTGTTGTCTGGGGGTCGGGGGCTTGCGGGGGTGGCATCAACCTATGTTGACGGGGGTGTGCTGGGGAGGTGGGGGATGTTGATAGATTCTGGAGCTGTTGATCACGAGTCGGCAAGCCCTCATACACAGCAGCAGCAACCGCCTTCTGGTGTGTCACACGAAGCTGGCAACGATTTTACTCGTCGCCGTCCTCGGTGGCCTCAGCCTCCTCCTCGTCAGCGGCGGGGGCATCAGCGTCGCCGTTGCTCTCAGCGGGAGACTCGGCCTCGTCAGCGTTGGCCTGCTCCTCCTCGCCTTCCTCCTTGGTGGCGGCGGCAGCGGCGTCGTCCTTGCTGGCCTTCTTAGCGGCGGGCCTCTTGGCGGCGCCAGTGCCGTTCTCGGTGGCCTTCTTGGCGGCGGGCGCCTTCTTGGGCGCGGATCCGGTCTCCATGGCCTGAAGCTCGGCGTCGTACTGGGCCTCGATCCTCTTTCGCTCCTCCTCCTTCTCAGCGGCCAGCCGCTCGTAGAAGGCCTTCTTGCGGGCGATGCTGTCCAGGGCGGCGGGGATCTCCTCGAGGCTCGTGGGGGGCTGGACCGAGAGGAACTCAAAATCGATGTGGGTGGCGTTAGTGAACTGGAAGCGCGTCCTCCTCGTGCCAGTCGCGGTCGTCGAAGCCTCCTCCTCATCGTCCCCGTTGGTGTGCTCCTCCTCGTCGTCCTCTTCCTCCTTCTTCTGCTCCTCCTCCTGCTCCTCCTCCTGCTGCTCTGGAGCGGCCTCCTCGTGGGCCTCCTCGCCCGAGGCCTTCTTCTGCTGCTGCTTGGCCTGGCGGTTGACCAGGAGGGCCGAGAGCCTGTCGCACATCGCGAGCTCCTCCTTGTAGGCCTGCGCCAGCTCCTGCAGGGCCTTGGCGCGCTGCTCCTTCTTCTGCTTGATGCGCCTCTCCTTGTCGAGCTGGGCCTTCTTCTCCCGATCAGCCCTCTGGAGGTCGCGCACCTTGTTGTTGTGCTCCTTCCGCTTGTCGCGAATGACGGCGTACACGGCGTCGCTGCATGTTCACGTTGTTGAGCACATCGACATGTCAGCGAGTAGCACGCGCTACGAGCAGGATGGATGAAGATGAAGAAGAAAGGAGGGGCGACGCAAGTACCGGTCCTTCTTGAGCGTCTCAATCTTCTGGGCAATGGCGGACCTCTCCAGCTTGGCGGCACCCAACTCGTCACCCTTGGCCTGAAGAGCCTCCTTAAGGCGCATGTAGTCGCCCTTTACCTCACGGTCGCCCTCGTTGAGCTTCTTGATCTCTTCGTCGAGCTCCTTGAGGCGGGCATCCAGCGTTGGATCGACGGGCGCCTCAGCCTCTTGGGCGAACTTGGCCCACTGTTGTTGAGCGCATGCAAGACCAAGCAAGTGCAAGTGATGTTAGTGAATGAACCAAAAGATTAATGGGCAAATTGTCGACCGCAAGGTCCAAAAATGCTGAAATTGGGAGTCAAAAACATGTGGAGGAGAGAGAATTGACGGACCTCCTTGACCTGGCGCCTCTTGGCGGTAAGGCCAGAGAGCTCCTTGGACGACGACCTGTCCTGGAGGGCCGAGACGGCGCTCTTGATCTTCTGCTCCACAATCCTTTCCTCCTTGTCGAGGAACTCGAGGTTGAGAGCAACCACCTTGGCGCTGTCCTTGATGTCCTTGTTGATGGGCAGCTGCCTCTTCATCCTGTTGAGCTCCTCAAGCTTGCGCTTGCGAGCACCCACAAGCTGCTCGATCTTCTTGCGCAGGGCGTTACGCTCAGAGACGAGCTTGTCCCTCACGAGAGACTGCTCCGATCGCGCGTCACGCGATTCGAGCTCCTTCGTCTGGATGGCCTTGCGTTCCTCCTGGATGACCTCAATGCGCTTACGGATCTCATCCTATTGATACCAAGGAAAGAAGAAATCCGGGTTAATTGGAGAACACTTCAATGATGACCGCTACAAAATGCAATTTGTGAACGCACCATTTGCTCGTAGGCAGCATCGATCTGCTTGGTGTAGTCATCCAATTTCTTGTTCTCGCTGTCGAGATTCAGCCTCGGGTAGTTGGCGAGGTCAGGAACCTTGGCGGGGGCAGCCCCCTTCTGATCATTCGGACCAGCACCACCCTTACCGCCAGGGCGCTGCTGCCCCTGCTGTTGCTGCTGGCCTCCCTTTCCAGCACCAGCGGCAGCAGCGCCACCGCGGCCACCGCGCTGAGCACCCGCGTTATCTGCTGTGCGATCGGCCATCTTGGCATTCTTCTTGCCCTGCTGGGTATCACCGCCCTTCGGCTGGGTCTCCACGCCCTTACCCTTTCCAGTGTTGGCCTTGCTCATCTTTTGAGAATGTTGTGAATTCAGCAGATCCGCCTTTTGGGGAGTGATACTGCGACGATGCGGAGTGAATGGGGAGGAGGAGATCGACTCGATCAAGCGCAAAAGCCAGCTCAGTGGTCGTATTTTATTTTCCCAGATTTTTCCCGGCTTCACGTCTGCGCTTGTGTGCAACTCCGCAACAATAAAGCTGAAAACCCGCTGGCCAGCACGAACAAGTGCACTACAACAACAGCTGACGCCAAACCAGTACGCACACATCAACAATCACAATAAATTACTCGGGAAGGAGAAAGGTCTAAACAACAAACAAAGAAAAGTGACACAGGACAGCGGCAGTGGGAGGGTCTCGCTCTCTAACTCTCTCTACTCAGAGGTCTCGTCCAGCGAGGAGAGGCAGGTCCACGTCGGCTCGGGCTGGAGGGACTCCTTCCACAGCGTGACCTTGTTGTCCGCCGAGGACACGGCCAGGATGTTGCCCGTCAACGACCACGACACGCGCCACACGACCTGCGCACACACGACACACGACGTAGGAAGAGTCAGCCAGCGGGTACGCGGCAAAGAAGAACGCGAGCAAAGGAACATGGCGGTGCGAGGCCTTGCCCACGCAGTTAAACGCATGGGCGCATGGCTGGGGCTGGGGAGGAGCAGCCCGACTCAACACACAAGGAAGGGCACAAGCACACACGGAAACGGTAACGACGGCGACAACACGCACCTCGGGGAAGGTGTGGAGAGGACGGGGCTCCCAGCCCTTGGCGGGGTCCTCCTGGGTCCAGATGATGACGGTCTTGTCCTGCGAGCATGACGCCAGCACGCTCGCGGTGGAGCCCAGGTTGGGCGACCAGGCCACATCGCGCACCCAGTCCTGGTGGGCCTTGAGCTTGTCCTCGCAACGCCACTGGTTGTCCTGCGGCGTGTGTCGCCAGATCTTGACCAAGTTGTCACAGCCAGCGGTGGCAAATCGCCGCACGGGCGGCTGGATCGAGGCTGCCGCGCGAAGGAGAGCACCGGGGGCGACGGCAGGAGCCCAGGAGATGGAATTGACGCCGATTTGGTGCGCCTGGAAGCGCTGGGTATCCCATTTGGCCTCGGCGGGGGAGTAGGTCAGCACGGAGACGTGACCATCGGACGATGCACAGGCCAGCACGAGCCCAAACTCGGAGGGCGCAAAGGCGAGGCTGTTGACCGAAAGCTCGTGGCCCTCGTAGACGTAGATCTTCTCCCACGAGTTCTTAGCCGCCTCCTTCCATACGATCACCCTCCTATCGTAGCCGCAGGAGGCCAGTATGACGCCGAACTTGGGGTGGCCCCAGCACACCTGCCACACGGGACCTTCGTGTCCCTTCAATTCCGCGACTTGTGCGTAGCCCGTCTCAGTGGAGCCCTCGAAGATCTTGATGGATCGATCCGAGGAGCACGTCGCAACGCGCTTGCCATAATAATCAGGCTGCGCATCGTGCACCATGTCGGTGTGTTCCGTGTTGACGCTCTTCTCCATGAGATTGCAGTTGATTCTTCTAAGATAATTAAAAATTGAACTCACACTACCGCGTGATTATTAGGCGTGGCAAAGCGGGAGCAGCAAATGCAGTGCCGATTTGATGGTGGGAGCAGCAGGTCTACTCACTGTGGTGACGTGGGAGGATTTGTGCTCGTTGGTGTCCACGTCGTGGCGCGCCACCTTAACAATATGCCAACCGCATTTCCCCTGGCGTTTCCTCTAGAATTGGTGTTGTGCGCGTAACTGCGCGTCACGAACTCGCGCCAACAGGCAGAGGACCGTACTACGCTACTCCCCACCCAACCTCACGTTAATCGAGCGCGGCGCACAAGATGCAGCGTGCGCGGACGATGGCTTTGCGTACCGTACAAGCTGGCGGTGTGCACTCGCTCTATTGCGCCAGTAGTGGCACCGCCCCTCACGCTCGAGCTTCACTACTTCTTCGAGCACACACTCCGAACGCCCCACCGTGGCGTCGATGGCTGTCCAGCCCTACTTCCACTTCCACTTCTACTTCCACCTCCACGTCCTCTTTGACCTCGGCAGCCGCTACCAAACCCTCCGTGCGTTGTCGTTGCCTTTCCAGGAATCGCCGCGCCTAGGCTGGCCGCAGCTCACGCGTGGCATGTCCCGTGGTGCAGGGGCGAGCAAGGAAGGTGATGCTGGCCACTGCCGGGACGGGCCTCGTGCTGGGCACCGCCGCTGTTGGTGGCCTCTGGGTGCGCCCGCAACCCTCTTTCTTCTTTTCTGATCTTTCTTCTGAACCAACGAAGGTCATGTACATGCTGACGTCGACGTGACGCAGCACATGGCCACGAGCCGTAACCCGCGGGTGCAGGAGCTCGGGTGGGCCGAGCGCGGACAGCACCTGGCCCGCTTCCTGCGCACGGCCTGGACGGGCGTCGTGGTCTCTCTCGACTACAAGACCCTCGCCCGCTACCAATACGGCACCCCCGAATACGCAGAGGCCCGCTCCAAGGCAACGCCCCCTCTTCTTCTTCTTCTTCTTCATCTTGCGCGCAAGCGAATGTGTGTGGGCGTGTTTGCGTGTCTACCGCGTCTCACCATCTCCTTCCGCACACATTCGCGTGATCTCTCTCGATGCAGATCCACCAGCGAACGGCCGACCGCCTGCTCTGGCTTTGCCGCGCAAACGCGGGGGTCTACGTCAAGGTGCGTGCCGCCCTCTTTTTCTCTTGTTTTTATATATATAAAAATCTACTTTGATTGAACGCTAGTGGGAATAACGGATTGTTGTTCTACACATTCGACGTGCAGGCGGGACAACATCTAGCGTCAATGAACCACGTGCTTCCTCGCGAGTACACCGACACCTTAAGCGTCCTCCAGGACCAGGTACATCCCACAAATACACAACTTGGTGGTCTGTGTGACCAACCACCGGATCCTTTTGCAGGCTCCGAGCCGTCCGTTCGCGGTGATCGAGCAAGCCTTCATCGAGCAGCTGGGCGCTCCGCCAAACCACTTGTACGCGCCGCCCACTTCTCGCTAATAATCAGCTTCCCCTTCCATCGAAAAACAATGAATGAGTGATCATTCCGTTGGACATAGCCCAGCAAAAACGCGAATAATCATCACTACTAATGAACATAAAATGATGGTGATGATCATGACGACGACAGTTTCTCGTTCTTGGAGGAGAAGCCCATCGCCGCGGCGTCGCTGGCGCAGGTGCACCGCGGGTGGCTCGCCGACGGCACGCAGATTGCCGTCAAGGTCTGATCTCTTTTCTATTCCTGACCTTATTCTTTTGATTTTTCTTTCTCTTTCTTTAATCGTATCGATAACTCCACCATTTTGGTGTGTTTCCACACTCATGGCCTCCTTTTGTCGTGTTGTTTACAAGGTGCAATATCCGGATTTTGAACGGCTCACCTGGGGCGACCTTTTTTCCATCGAAGTTGCAGCGCAAGCCATCGCCTGGGTGCGCCCGCACCTCTTCTTATTTCCTAACCCTAGAGAGGAGCGGACTGACCGTCATGGCCGTGATCAGTTCTTCCCAGACTTCCAGTTCTCGTGGGTGGTGGGCGAGTTCGAGAAGAACCTCGAGATGGAAATGGGTACACACACTTTTTTTCTTTCTCTCTCCCCTCCTCCTCCTCCCAACTTGTGCCAACAACAACTCGAGGTCGAGGTTGAGGGCTTCACACACGCACAGAGCTTGATTGACGCGTGTCTAAGGGGCCAATCATTGACGGACTTGTGGGCGTTTGGGGATCTGACAGATTTCGTGAACGAGGCGCAGAACGCAGAGCGCATCGCCCGCAACTTTGCGCACAACAAGCAGATCTACGTCCCCAAGATCTACTGGGTGCCGTCCCACTCGCCTTTTTATTTATTTGCTTATTTATATTCTATTCTATTCTATTATAGTATTATTTATTATGATATCTGGCGGAGGCTCACACGAGCCACGGGGAAACAGAACATGACGCGGCGGAAGGTGCTGTGCATGGAGTTCATCCACGGGGCCAAGATCACGGACGTCCCCAAGCTCGACCAGATGGGCATCAACAAGCGCGAGGTGGCGCAGCTACTGCACGAGCTCTTCTGCGAGCAGATCTTCATCCACGGCTTCATCCACAGGTCTGTCCTCCTCATCGTCCCCATGACCAGCCCCCCATTCCCTCTTCAACTCTTGCTCCTCTGCGCTCACGAACATGTCGTTGTTGTTGTTGTCGATGTTGATGTTGTCTGTTGTGGGGCGGCGCCAGTGACCCGCACCCGGGCAACATCCTCATCCGGCACCTGCCGTCGTCGCCCGCCCACCCGCAGCTGGTGCTCCTCGACCACGGCCTCTACCGCACGCTCGACGAGCAGTTCCGGTTCGTCCTCTTCATCCTCCCTCCCTATCTTCCCCTCTCACCATCACGATGATGTTTTCGATTTCGTTTCGATCTTATTTCGATTTTTCGTTTTACATTTCGTTTTCGTTTTCGTTGTTCTTTTCGTTTACGGGGGGGACTGGACAGGCTGGACTACTGCCACCTGTGGAAGGCGATCTTCACGGGCGACAAGGCGGCCGTGGAGAAGTACTCCCGGCGGATGGGCGCCGGCGAGCACCACGAGATCTTCAGCGTCATCCTCACCTTCCGCCCGCTCGACACAGGGTTCGTGCTTGTCCACGTGACATACACACGCGAAAGGAGACACAAGGAGCTCACCTCGCCCCTTGTTGGCCGTGTTGTTGTTGATGTTGTTGATGTTGTGCACCAGGAACACGGGCCCTGCGCTGGTGAAGGACAGCGAGATGAGCGTGGCGCAGGTGCGGCTCATCCGGGCGCAGATGCGCGAGCGCGGCTTCCAGACGGTCCTCTCCGAGCTGCTGGAGAACATGGACCGCCAGCTGCTCCTCGTCCTCCGCACCAAGTTTCGTGCCACTTCCCCATGCGCTTGTCGGCCCCATCCTCCTCCTCTCTATACATGCTGATTGTTGGTTGGGGGGATGACCTGGGCAGCAACTTGATCCGATCGATCATCAAGGACTTGGCCGAGGGCGGGTCCGTCGACCGGTTCCTGGTGATGGCGCGCTACGCCATCCGGGGCCTCTACCACCGGCAGGAACGCCCACGTACGCTTGCTCGCCTTCTCTCGCCCTCTTTTCTTTGGACCCGAAATCTGCTGACGCACACGCACACGCGCGCATGTTGCCTACTGAAGTGCCGCTCATGAAGCGGGCTGCAGGCGTGGCGGAGGCGTTCAAGTTCGAAGCGCGGCTGCAACTGCTCTCGCTGGTGGTGCACTTGTACCAGTGGTGGGCGCGGGTGGTGGGCTGGTTCTACTCCTTCCCGTCTTCTCCTGTTCCCGTGCTGGACTCCTAAATATGCAACACCCCTTAGATCTGCTACACTTTCATTTCCATCGAAAAGGTGATGCTTTCTCTTTGCCGACGGGAGAAACGTCCTTGCCTTTCCCCACCGGAGTTCAGAGTATTAAAGCCCAGTTTTATTGCAAGAAACAAGTGGACGAGGATGAGAGCTGCAGCTGTGTCTGCCGCGCCGCGTGATGTGTCAGAGCTGCTGAAACGGCCCCTCCAGAAGTACAACGTGCCCGGAATGGCCTGTGCCATCGTCTGGCGTGGCCGCGTGACGGCGAGCGGTGTCGCGGGAGTCCGCAGGCGCGGGTCGACGGAGGCCGCCACGCTGGGGGACCGCTGGCACTTGGGCTCTTGCACGAAAGCGATGACCGCAACGCTGGCTGCCGTCCTCGAGAGCAAGGGGGTGGTCGACCTCAACATGACCCTGGAGGAGGGGCTTGCTGACCGGGTCGACAAGATACATCCAGAGTGGCGTGGCGTCACGCTCAACATGCTGCTGCGCAACTACGGCGGCGCGCCAGGCGACTTGTGCGGCACAGACCTCTGGGGCAAGCTCTGGAGCTTCAGGGGCAGTCCCACCAACGCCCGGCTTCTGCTAGCGCAGGACGTCCTCTCTCGCCCGCCAGAAATTAAGCCTGGGACGAGTCATCTGTACAGCAATGCGGGCTTTGCTTTGGCCGGAGCGGTGCTCGAGTGCAAGACAGGTCGGCCATGGGAAACTCTACTCGTCGACGAACTCTGGCAGCCACTCGGCATCCAGAGCGGCTCCTTCGGGGCTCCCGGCACTCGCGACTCGAGCGGTCGTCCTGACGCACCACGAGGGCACAAGGCTGACGGCACGCCAGTGGAGCCTGGACCGGGGAGTGACAATCCGGCAGCAATTGGGCCGGCTGGAACGGTGGCCATGACCATCACCGACTGGGCACGCTTTGTGGCACTTCATCTCGAGGAGAAGAGCCCCACTTCCCAGCAGCTGCTCTCCGCGTCCAGCCTTAAGCACCTTCACTCACCAACTCCAGGAGATACTTGGCGCTATGCCATGGGTTGGCTCGTGACAGATCACCTGAGGGCCGGACGCGTTCTCACCCATAGTGGATCCAACACAATGTGGTACTGCACGACGTGGCTCTCGCCTTCTCAGGAGTTTGCAGTGTTGGTCACGGCCAATCAAGGCGGCGATGTCGCTGGTAAGGCCTGCGATGATGTGGTATCGGCTTTGATGGCCGATCACCGAAACCACGAGGGAGGCTTCTTTCAATCATGCACATCTTCATGATTTTGCATGGGACAGGGACATGTACAACTTAGAACTAGTGAAAAGTTTTTATGTTTGCCAAACAAAAAATTAAAAATTAATCTACAAAGTTAAAAAATCAGTTCGCACCATAAAAGAAAATACTAAGCCCTATTGTAAAAGATCGACAACTGCAGGGTTTGAACCTGCGCGGGGGAACCCCAGTAGATTTCAAGTCTACCGCCTTAACCACTCGGCCAAGTTGTCTTACCTTACTTCCGACAGTGGTCAGTTTGACGGCACAGTCTATGACTACCAAAAAAACAGCTGTGGCCTTGCAAGACAACTGGCGTGCACGGCACGAAGGGGCACTTGCGTTTATGTTTGGATTATCTTTATGTTTTTGGCTCTGGTGTATCTACATGCGTTGTTGTTATTGACCTTCTTCTTCCTTGGCGTCCGTCCTTCCACGTGACAAGCAGGGGCAGCCAGGTGCGCGGGAATTTAAAAAGCGCGGTGGTGTGCTCCGCGTCGCGGCCTCTCGAATCTTTAAGAGGCCTCTCGGGTTCTCTCCTTGGCGTGGGTGGTCCTCCGAGTCTTGTGTGGCCCTCTGTGTCGCTCTCCTCTCTCTCTCTCTCTCCTTCTCTCCTGACGATCCATTCCCCCCATCGTCTCATTGTTGCCGTTGTAGTTGTTTGCTGTACAGGAGTAGTGTCATGACGCTCTCGTCGTCGTCGTCGTTGTCATCGTCACCGTCAACATCACACTGATGATGAGGATGACGATGATGAGAATGATGACGCTCTCTCAGAGTCGGATAACGACGGGCTTGAGCTCCTCCTGGCGCTTGCGCATGAGGTAGCCGAGTCGGCCTTCGATCTCCTCGGGGATGGGCGCGCCCTGGGGCACGTTGTGGAGGAGCGTCATGATCTCCTTGTCGAGCTTGCACACCACGCGCCACGGCCACTTGCGGTTGCGGACGGCCTCCTTCCAGCGCTTGCTCAGCGTCGACGGCGGGATGCCCAGCTTCTTGGCCGCCTCAGACTGCGGCATGTTGAGGTATTCGGTGATGTCGACAAAGTTTTGGCCGTTGGGCACCGTCACGGGGTTGATGATCCGCTTGTTCTCGGGCGACTGCGCCGACACCAGCGCGTTTGACTGCGGCGGCGACCCCTGTGGCTGCTGTTGGGCCTGTTGGGCCTGCTGCTGCTGTTGTTGTTGTTGAGGCTGAGGCGGGGCGGCTTGGCCGCTCTGTTGCTGCTGCTGCGGCATCGGCTGGCCGCGGGCCACGGGCCGGGCCTGCTGCGCGGCGCCGGCCGACTGCTGGGCGGGGCGGGCCTGCTGGGCGGGCTGCGCTGGGGGCGCGCCCTGGCGAGGAGGGGCAGAGGCCACGCCGGCCGCGGCGGCGGCTCCTCCGGGCGGTGGAGGTACGAGACGGCCGTTGTCGAGTGGGGCGCCGCCGCGCGAGGTGGCGGTCACGGTCGCATCGCGATCAGCCGCCGCGAGGGCGGCCTTGTCCTTGGAATCGAGGAGCGACGGCAGCGAGGGAAGGGCCGAGGCCGACTCGAGCGAGCTAAAGGAGCCAAACGAGGCATTGGAATCGAAAAAGTTGAATCCGTGGCTGGAGCTGGCACCACTTCGTGCATAGTCGCTCATGGGCGGCTGGCCACCGCCAGGTGACACTTTGGTCACAGGCGCGTTCGAGGGCGGTGCACCAGCTCCATTCCGAGCAGCGGGATTCTGGCCGGCTGATGGCGGCAAATTGGTGGGGTTTGGTGGCATCTTGGTGGCGCCTGGCGGGGCAGAGCCAGGACCGGACGTCGCGGAAGAGTCAGAGAGGGTGGGGCGGGAGTCTGTCGTGGAAGCCATGTGTGCGTGCTCTGGACGTGCGGGCGGCAACAAAGAGAATTTCGACTGGCGACCGTTCAGCCTTGTTTCACCGTAAAATGCGGGGGCGCTCCAGCGCGCCGCTCTCATTGGCTTGACTACTTTCGCCGAGTTTTCGAGTATGTCATGATTGGTCGCACCACACGAAATCTCCATCACCATGCAATAAAAGACCTGTTTCGGTTGGTATTTCGTCCAAATGCACCTAGCCGGAGCTGCGAGCTTTCGCGGCGAACGTTAGACCTATCATTGACGTCGGCCACACGTAGTGCAAACGAAATCTGGTCGGATACGCTCCTGATCGAAATTTCTGGTCCGCGCTTACCGTTACGGTTTGTGCCACGCGTTGTTCGTGGTCTGCTTGGCTCCTGGGACGTAACGGCTACTTGGTCGAAAATTTTCCTCTAAGAAAACGGTGATGTTGTCTACACTTATGTCTTCGTTGGGAAGAGGCGCACGGGGGAGGACAGGCAGGCGGAGAGGGTGGGTCCATGGCGGGCAATGGAAGATACCGGCGTGGAGGCTGTGGAGCTTGTAGTGGACTGTATCGTGACCGACCCGAGCAGCATAACGTTCCCGTTTCAAAAGTCTGGTTTTTTGGCCACGCGGAGCCGGAGCAGCTTGATCGGTTTTTTCTTTTTCCTCTGTTCTTGCGCCCCTTTGCTATTTGACCGCAGCCTGCGGACCAATCACGCCAAAAGAACAACTCGAGTTGGCTGAAAGGCGTACGGATGGATCAGAAATGGTAACACTTGGCCAAGCCTCCACGCTACATCTCTGCCACTCCCGAGACACGTCTCTCACACCATGTTCAGCCAAACAAAGGCTCAGCTTCCGATCATCATCTCCGGAACCGGTCCTGCCGCACTCCTGCTTGGCCACGCACTCCTGCGCGCTACGCCGCCGCTGCCATTTCACCTCTATGAACGCGACCTCTCCATGACCCACCGGGCTCAAGGCTATCGCTTCCGGGTCACTGGTCGTGGCGTTAAATCGTGCCGCGACGTGCTCAGCCCCGAGCACTTTGCGCTCTTGCGCGCCACCTGCGCCGAAAACCTCCCCACGACCGCAAAGCGGATCAATCCCCTCACCGGTGAGCCCGAACTTGGCGCTCGCCACCAGCAGCATCCACAAGTGGACGAGGAACCGTTGACGGCCGACCGCACCCTGATGCGCCAGGCCCTGTTCAAGGGCCTAGACGGCAACACCACGTTTGGCAAGGAGGTTGTTGGCTACGAGGACCTTCCTTCTGACGATGGCGTGTTGGTCCGCTTCGCCGACGGCTCCACCGTACGCGGCGCACTCCTCGTCGGCGCCGACGGGACCTTCTCGCGCGTGCGTGCTCGACTCGCCCCTGAGGTTCGACTGCGCGACAGCCAGCTGCGGTTCGTCTGTGGCAAGACACCGCTCACGCCCGCCTTTTACGCCGCTCTGGGCGCCTCTGGCGACTGCGATCCACGCGCGGCCGAGCTTCTCTCGGGCCTGACGTTCGTGGTCGACCCGCCACAACAACAACAGCCACAAGAGTCGCCCATGTTTTTCATGTTTGAGCCAATGCGCTTTACACGTCGCGCCTCGGCCGAGGCCGCCGATCCGGTCCTCGCCACCGCCATTCCACAAGACTACATCTACTGGACCCTTGCTATGCGCAGCGACCGGCGCGAGGCGCAGGCCTTCAACTGGCGCTCCCTCGACGTCTCGGCCACCGCCGCGCTGGTCGAAGATTTGACCAAGTCTTGGGTCCCTGGCATGCGCACCATCGTGGCGCACCAGGACCGCGCGCAGAGCACGTCCCTCTGCAGCGCCATCATGCCGATTCCGTTGTTTGATTGGCGCGCCTCGGTCCCCACGGATGGCGGCGACGGGCCAGTCCGCGGCCCCATGGTCACGCTCATCGGCGATGCCGCCCACGTGATGCCTCCGACCGGTGGTGTCGGCGCCACGCTAGCTTTGACCGACGCCGCCGTCCTCGGCGCCGTGCTCGCCACGCATGGCATCTCGCGGCGGGCGCTCGCGGTGTACGAGGCCGAGATGCGGGACTACGCGACCAAGGCCATCGAGGCGAGCGTACGGAATGGCAAGTTTTTCATTGGCATGAGGGACTTGGAGGAGATGAAGCCACTTGAGCATTAAAGTCAGTGATGCAACGTTACAACGAGCAAAGAGTTTCTCTATGTACTCTGACGTAAGCAATCACAGCTGCGTGAAAAGAAGCATTTTTGTCACCACGGTGATATGTGCTTCATGCGAGAAGCAGGCTCAGGGGAAGTGCCGGCTGGCTGGTGAAAGAAGTGTGAGAAGTGGCCACAAGCAGTTTGTTGTTTGTGGAGGAGACACGCCTGAATACTTGTCGACCAGAGAAGAAAGAGGGAAATGAAAAAAGGCCGGAATCAGATCTCTGTCTCATCTCGTCGCGGGCTTCTCTCCTGCGGCATCACACATCGCCGATCCCGAAAATGTTGAAGCGAGTTGCCGAGAACGGAGGCGATCTGGAGGCCTCTGCGCATGTCCCTACGGCCACGGGGAAGGAATGGAAAGATGTGGAGAATCTTGCTAATGAGGTGGCTGCCCACCCGGAGATGTTCGTTGGAGGCAACGAAGCTCTGGCCAAGCGCCTTGCCCATGCCACAAAACATTTCTTCGATCTCGGTACCGTTCTCTTCAGACAGTTTTGCTTCAATGAGATGGCGATTTTTGGACGAATTTAATCATCAATCAATCATGTATTCGTTCGTGTTATTCCACCTCTAGGCCGCACCTGGGAGGACCAGGCCGTGACGCAGCACGGAGGTCCCCTGCCCGAACTCACGCTCGAGGGCTTCGAGGCGGAGCAGCTCTTTGAGCAGCTCGCCCTCCACCACACGCCGCTTCTCCGCTACCTCCGCCGACAGACCAACAACTTTGCCAAGGGCTGCGAGAGGCGCCCTCAGGCCTTTTTCCCCTTTGTACTTTCTCCTCCTTCTTCATCTTTCGTTTCGTTTGCTGCCCCAGCCTTGTTGTTGTAGCGCCATTGACAGTGTGTTTTGTTTTGTTTTGTTTTTTGGTTTTGCGCATTCCTCAGATGCCACTCACGGAGGAGGAAGACGAGGAGCTGCAGCAGGAGGAGCTCCTCGACGATGGTGAGGACGACGAGGGCGACCACCAGGACGGCGCGGAGGAGGAGGAGATGGAGGACGCCGACGAGGGCGAGGAAGAGGACGAGGACGATGAGGAAGAGGAAGACGATGAACTCGGCGTCGGCAGCGTGAACGCTGCTGACGTCAGCGTCGGCGATGAAGATGATGACGAGGATGGTGATGAAGCCCAGGACGAAGATGATGATGATGATGATGAGGACGAAGAGGAGGAAGAAGAAGATGCGGACCTCGACGTGAAGCAGCAGAAGAAGAAGACGCAACAACAGCAACAGACGAAGAAGAAGGCGGCGGCGCAGACGAGCGACCATTTCTTCAGCTTCGAGGACATGGACCGCTTCGTCGAAGAGGGCGAGATGTTGGCCGAGAAGGAGCGGGACGAGGAGGACGGGATTCGAACCGCCGAGGACAGGGACGAGGAGGACGACATCGAGGACGCCTTTGAGGACATCGAGGCCGAGGACGAGGAGGGCGAGCTCGACATGGAGATGATGGGCGGCCTCGACGAGGAGGATGACGAGGAAGATGAGGATGATGACGAGGAGGAGGACGACGGCGAGGACCTCGAGGGTGACGAGGAGGCGGGCGGGCTGGGCGGGGACATCCGATACGACCACTTCTTTGACGCGCCCGAGGGCCAGCAGCAGGGCAAGAAGGGCAAGAAGGCGACGACGACGACGAAGAAGAAGGGGAGCGGCGGGCATCTGGAGGAGCAGATCGAGGAGCTCGAGGACAAGATCGTCGGGACCAAGCCGTGGCAGCTGCGGGGCGAGGTCAACAACCGGAAGCGGCCGATCAACTCGCTCCTGGAGGAGCACGTCGAGTTCGAGACGGCGATCAAGCAGGCGCCCGTGATCACCGAGGAGGTGACGATGGCGCTGGAGGACATCATCAAGCAGCGCATCATCGAGGGCTCCTTTGACGACGTCGTGCGCAAGGAGGAGGACGAGGTCGTCGCGCGCAGGGCCCCGCCGGAGCTCGACTTCCAGAAGAGCCAGAAGTCGCTGGCCGAGCTCTACGAGGAGGAGTACCTCAAGAGCGTCGACAAGGCCGCGGCCAACCCGC
The DNA here is from genome assembly GCA_002179805.1 of Acanthamoeba lenticulata. Taxonomy (NCBI): domain Eukaryota; phylum Discosea; order Longamoebia; family Acanthamoebidae; genus Acanthamoeba; species Acanthamoeba lenticulata. Next base: position 9,699 of record NAVB01000288.1, on the reverse strand, counting down.
TCGCCGTCCCCGAGGAGAAGAAGAAGACCAAGGAGCAGGAGGAGGTGCTCCGGCGCTTCGCCAAGCTGGCCTACCAGCTCGACGCGCTGTCCAACTTCCACTTCACGCCCAAGCCCATCATCCCGGAGGTGGCCATCAAGGAGAACGTGGCCGCCATCCGCATGGAGGAGATCATCCCCGTCGGCGTCAGCGACTCGTCCCTCCTCGCCCCGCAGGAGGTCTTTGCCCCCGACCGCCGCGACAACGCCCTCCCCGCCCGCGACTCGGCCTCCCAGAAGAAGCTCCGCCGCAAGCGCAGGAAGAGCACCGGCCTCAAGGCACGTCCCTTTTTGTTTTTGTTTTGTTTTGTTTTTTGTTATGTTTTATTGTTTCAAAATGTTGTTGGTGAGGATTACGTTGCTCATGCTTGTGGTGGTGGATCATGATGATGGTGCAGCCGGGCGCGGGTCTGCCGGCGGGCAAGAACGTGAAGCGAGCGGAGAGGACCGAGGGCGGGCCCATGACATCGACCAAGCTCTTCAAGCAGCTCACCCACGAGGCGCAGACGACCAAGGGCGCCAAGCTGCCCAAGGCTCGCCCGCAGGACACCGCGCCCAAGCGGTCCGCCACGGCCCTCAAGTTGTAGGCCAGGAAAGGCGAGCGACATTGTTGAAATTTTTGGTGTTGGTAGAAAACTTTAGGGACGGGCAGGACTTGAACCCGCGCCTCAGCCTCATAAGAACTGCATGCATGCACCACTTACACCACCGTCCCGCATAAAACCAGCAGTGTCAAACAGCGGTCCAAGGACTACGGTTGGCTAACCAGGCCTGGTTCGTGCGCAACAAAGCACCTCATTTCGATAACTAGCACAACACCGGGTGGTGGCGTGCCTTGATTCAACGCAGCCGTCTGAGCCACTTGCGCACGGGTGGTGCATGTCTGCAGCTCTGTCTGGGCGGACCTTTATTCAAGACCAGCATCAACAGCAGCAACTACACAGCAGCATCTCCTGCGTGAGGCGCCGTTTGTCCTTCCTCAAATCGAAAGTTGGGCACTACTCGCGCGTAGCGCACCGCCTCATTACCGCCGCAGCGAGCACCACACAAACCAAGCTCAAGAGGCCCAAGCGCCACGGGCACTTTGTGCGGAAGCGAGAGGAGCATCTCCTTCTGGAAGCCGGGGGCGACAACACATTATCGATATCAATAATGCAAGCCCCACAGGAATCAATCGAAACAACGACCTGGGTCCAGCGGCACCAGCAAGAGGCCATCGCCCAGAAAGGGTACCTCTCGTTCCATCAAATCCTTTCCAAGATCGAAAGAGCGAAAAAAAGCGAAAGCGTAGCAAGGGGGGGGGGACAGTTGCTGACGATGCTGTTGGCCGCCTTTGGGTCCCAAACAACGACAACTCGTGTTCTGGTCAACAGAGGAAGGGCCGTGAGTTGGCGGCGGCTCAGAACCGACGAAGCCTCCTCTGGCGTGGCGGGGCTCTCCCATGGGCGCAAGGGCCTCACCGCTGCTTCTGGCGGCTCCTCGACCATCCTCTTGTTTGGAGGCGAGGAGGTCTCAACTGAAGACTCTTCTCCAGCCTCAACCTCCTCCTCCATCATCGCCTTCGACACTGGTGCCCTGCCCCTGCCCTTGTCCTTCTTCTCTCTTTTCTTTCTCCTTTCGTCTCACGAGACGATGGCATCTGGAACGCAGCGCGGAACCAATGGACAAGCGTCGCGGCCAAGAGCGGCAGCCTGGGCCAGGACGGGCCCGAGCGGCGGGCCGACCACACCGTGTGCGCATCGGAGCAATCGAGCCTCCTCTACTTTTTCGGCGGGCGTCTGCTCTCTTCTGCTGGAGGCGGCGCTCTGGCGCCCAACGACCTCGACATCTTTGACACCCGTGCGTGCGCGCCTCTTCTCTTGTCGCACGCGCTCGTTCGTTTCGTTGTAACCAACGCACACATGCGCGCAGGCACGCGGATGTGGAGCCGCGAGTCGATGCAGGGCTACTCGCCGCCGGCCCGGAGGCTCCACTCGGCCGAGCTGGTGGGCAATCAGATCTATATCTTTGGCGGCGTCGACGCGAGTGGCGCCCTCTGTGCGCCCGACATGTACACCGTCGACCTTGGTACGCGTCCGCGAGCCTGTCGCTTTCGTTTTTTAGCGTTCGTTCTTTTTCATTCTTGACATTCCTTCGCGCCACAACAGCGAGCAAGATGAGCATCATGGTGTTTGCTGAGGGACCCGAGCCCGAGGCGCGAGCGGGCCACACGTGCACGCTCGTCGGGCACAAGCTGTTCATCATCGGCGGCACGGGTCCCGATGGCCACTACATGGAGTCCATTCACGTCCTGGACACCGGTTCGTCCTCCTTCCTCTTCCTCGTCATCCTCGTCATGGTCGATCGCTCATGGCGAGGCTTGTCGACACAACACCACGTACAGCGGCGCTCGTGTGGGCCAAGGTCGACGTGCCGCACACGCCCCAGCTGGCCTTCCACTCGGCCGCGGCGGTCGACGGCCACACGATCGTGCTCTTTGGCGGGGAGGGCCCCGACGGCCAGCCCCAGCCCGACCTCCACTTCCTCGATACCGGTGCGTCGCGCCTCGAGCTCTCTCCGACCTTTGCTGCCGTCAGCGTGACGTGGCATGATGACGTGGCGTGACGGCGAGACAGAGGCGATGGAGTGGAGCGCGCCGCACGTGTCGGGCGTGCTGCCATCGGGCCGGAGCCACCACGCGTGGGCCCGGAGCCACGGCAAGCTCTTCCTCTTTGGAGGCGCCAACGCGGTGCCGCTGCACGAGGTCTTTGCGCTCACCCTCCACGGTTCGTTCTTCCGCCCCTCCCCATGCTGACGTCATGCTGACATCAGCACGGTGAGTCGCGCAGAGGGCACGGCGCTCGACGACGGCCTGACGGGCGGCGAGCACAGCCTCATCTACCTCTCGGCCACGGAGGAGATCGAGGAGACCGTCGTCGTGCATCATCAGCCGGCCGAGAAGAGCGAGACCGAGGACGAGTCCTCTTCCTCTTCCAGCTCCGACGAGGATGACGATGAAAGTGAAGATAGTGACGAAGATGACGATGAGGAAGACGAAGATGACGACGATGAAGAAGAGGAGGAAGAGGAGGTGAGTCAAGAAGAGGAGGTTCAGGCCTCGTCGCGCCAGGTGGAGAGCGTCGGGCCTCCGCGCGTGGAGATCACCGCCACCGCCGTCGCCGCCGGCAGCAGCCCCGCGCCGTTGTCGCCGCCGCGCGGCGTGCGATGGGAGCCCGAGCCCGAGCCCGTCGAGGCGGCCCTTCATCGCCCCCAGGCCCAGGCCCAACCGCAGTCGCCCTGGCGCGAGCGCCAGACGATCGAGGGCACTATGATCGAGGTGCGAGTCATCAAGGCCCGCGCCGAGCAGGAGGAGGAGACCCTGGTCTCGTCGACGACCCGCAGCGGCCGCCCGTCGCCCGCGGGTATGAAGGTCCGCCGGGCCGAGACCGCCGTCCCGCTCTCGGCGCGCGGCCCCAGCGCCACCCGCTGGGACCGCACGCCCAGCTTTGACCGCGGCCCCGGCGGCGGGCCAGCGGCAGCCGAGGCCGGGCCGGGCGTGGGCGGCCACCGCTCGCCCGTCGGGCAGCGCCTGATCCTGAGCGACGAGGCCACTCCTCTGGTCGCCGCCGCCGGAGGCCGCGACAAGCTGTCCGCCAAGGACAAGTCCAGCGACAAGAAGGCCAGCGGCGAGCGGCCGCGCCGGGCCGGCAAGCCGAGGCGGGCCGGCGAGCTCGGCTCGTCCGCGTCGGACCCCGACCGGAAGCATCTCATCCTGGACCGCCTCGAAGAGAACCGGCGCCAGCTCCGGTCCGTCGCCTCTCCTCATGATGATGATGATGGTGACGACGATGGTGATGACGGCGCTGATGGTGGTGGTGATGAAATGGGCAGAGAGAACCTGCTGGCCGAGATCCGCGGGGCGAGCTCGGCCGCGACGGCCGGGCGCGCGGTGGAGCTGGTGGCCCAGGTCCAGCAGCAGCAGCAGCAGGTCAAGAGCTCGTTGGCAAGCGGAGGCAGCGGCGGCAGCAGCGGCGGCGGCAGCGGCAGCGGCAAGAAGAAGCTGCGCAGCCAGACGCACCAGGTCGTCACCGCCGTGGCCGGCGACGAGGACGACAAGAAGCGTACGCCCCCTCCGCTCCAGTGTCGGCTTGCTGACGTCATGCTGACGCGGTGCTGACGTGGACAGAGGAGGAAACCTCGTCGGGACGGCGCCGAAAGTCGTTTGGGGCGCTGGTGAGCCGCCTCAGCGACCTCCGCCCGCGGCGGGCCAAGGGCCAAGGCGCCGCCGCCGCCTCCGACAAGGATCACCACCAGCTCGAGGGCGGCGAGACCTCGGCCGCCCCGGCTGCCAGCAGCCCACACCAGCACCGACAGCCCGCGCCCGCGCCGGCCTCGACGACGGGGTCGCCGGCGGCGTCGCGCAAGAAGCAGTCGAGCGAGGACGGCGGCCGGAAGCGCAGCAAGTCGCGCAGCCTCGAGATCGCCCGGAGCGCCTCGCCGGGCTCGCCGCCCCGCACGTCCCCGCGGACGGCCCCGGTCTCCTCGGTCGTCTCCCCGTCGTCGTCCTCAACAGCGTCATCATCATCGTCGCCAACATCAACACCGTCGCCGTCCTCTTCATCGTCGATGACGACGACGCCGGCGGTGTCGTGGATCGAGAAGGAGGAGCCGTCGAGGCGCGCGCCCCGCGAAGTGCTTGTGACGTCGACGACAACGCCGACGACGAAGACGCCGGGGAAGAAGCGCACGGTCCGGTCCAAGAGCTACGAGAAGGGCAAGAAGGACATCGAGCCCTCCTCGTCGACGACGCTGCTGGGCCACAACCGCAGCTCGTCGGCGTCGGCTTCGGCCGGCCGCAAGGTGGAGGAAAACGAAAACGAAGGCCAAGAAAACGAAAACGAAAGTGAAGTCGTCAAGAGGGCCAAGAAGAAGCGCAAGAACTCGGCTTCATCCTCGTCCGCGAAGCCCAAGCAAAAGCATCATCAACACCACAAGAAGACGACGACCAAGACCAAGGCGGGCTCGGGGTCGCCGTTCCCGTTCGTGCCGTCGGCCTCGTCGCCGCAGCTCCGCGGAGGCCACGTCGGCGGCGAGCACCACTATCGCCGCATGCTGGACGGGTCCGACCCGCGGCTCGGGACGGCCTCGGCTTCGGTCCACTTCCTCTCCGACGCGGCTCACGGGCTCTATCGCTCGCGCTCCCTGATCGAAGCCGCGGAGGCCAACGGCGGCTTCAACAACTCTGCCGAGCAGGCCCTCCTCGAAGGCTGGCTCACCAAGCGAGGTTCGTTCCCTTTCGCTTTCGTTCTTTTGCACCTTCGCTTTCGCTTTTTTATTATTTATTCTTTTTTATTTGCGTCGCTTTCGTTTTCTGACCTTTACTGCAGACAACAAATCGGGCGCGTGGAAGGTGCGATGGTGCCGGCTGCTGCCGTCGTCCCTTCACTTTTACAAAGACGTAAGAGCCTCCTTCCTCCTTCCTCCTCGTCCTCCTTGTCAACTCTCTCCCCCCGAGTCTTACGCAAACACACAACACGCACACGCGTGCAGGAGACGACGCCGCTGGGGAGCATCGGGCTGGCCGGGGCGCGCCTGCGGGTCGACTGCAGCGAGGACGACGTCAAGAAGGGCCTCCGGCCCGAGCTGGCCTTTGTGCTGACGCGGCCCAAGGAGCGGCCGGAGCCGGAGCCGACGCGGTTCGTGGCCAAGAGCGCCAAGCAGAAGCGCAAGTGGGTCGAGGCCCTCCTGCAAGGGGGCGCCCGGCTCGAGCGCGCCACCAGCGGCAGCCGGGCGGCCCAGCGGCAGCTGGCGGCCGAGATCGCCGAGATCGACCGGCAGCTGGCCCACCTCGCCCGCCTCAAGCAGCAGAAGACGCGCCTCCTCCGCCAGCTCGGCCACAACGACGACGACGACAACAACAACAAGACGGACGACGATGACGACACGACGTCGAGCGACGAACAGGACAAGACGATGAAGACGACGGCGGCGGAGGAGGGCAACCTCGACGTGTTTGGCTTCGTCACGATGACCAGCGACGACATTCGCAACGCCATTGCCGCCGGTTCGTCCCTGGCCCATCTTCTTCATCTTCATGTTCATCTTCATCATCACCAACATGTTTATTTATCATTCTCATCATCGTCATCACCGTCATCGTCATCATCAGGCCGGGAGCAGATCAAGGGCGAGAGCGCCGCGGCCACCGCAGGAGGGGCGAAGAGCAGCAACAGCAACGGGAGCAGCAAGAGCGGGAGCGTGCTCGTGCGGGAGCTCGAGGACGAGGGCGAGGCGGACGGCGCCGTCGACGAGACCAGCGACGAGTGGCGGCAGTGTCTCGACCTCAGCCTGCGCGATCTCGTGCGCGAGCTCCTCCGCCTCCGGCGGCGGGCGGCCCTCCTGCCCTCCGCCTCGGCCCCGCCGCGGCCCATCGACTGAACCTCCTTTTCTCTCATGTTTTTCTCTCATGTTTTTCTCTTTCTTGTACATCACCTTCATCATGCTCGTTCTTCTTCTTCTTCTTCTTCGTCTAAGAATTACGATTTATGGTCAACATGTTCATGATCATGATCGCCTTCAGCGACAGAGGCGAGGGCGAGGACGGCAAAGAGGCGGTCGAGGCGCGCGTTGAGGCGCCGCTCGAGAGCGTCGATCCGGCGCGCGAGGCGGCTTTCCATCTCGGCCAGCGCCGACTCGATGCTGTGTCCGCTCTTTGCCTCCTCGGCGGCAGCCGTTGTTGGCCCGGGAACCGTGGCCGTGGCCGCGGCCGTGGCCTGGGTGCCGCCGCTGAGGGCCGCCAGGAGGGAGGGCAGACCAGCGGCGGCGGCGGCGGCGGCTGCCGGTGGTGCCAACGGCGGCCGCGCGTCAGGCGAGTTGGCGAGTTGACAAAACTGCTGGAAGAGCTGCGCGGGCGAGGACGACGCAAGCGCCGACGGCGGCGGCAAGCCCGGCGGCGGGCGATAGCCGCGGATGCCGCTCACCAGATGCGCCACCTCCGCCATGTCAATGCCGCTGGCGCCACCGGCTGCCGCCGCAGTCGTGTCCGCGGGCCGGACGGCCAAGACGATGGCAAACACGCGGACGCGCTTCTTGGCGCCAACGCCGCACAGCTTGAGCTTGAGCTCGTGCGCGCCGACCAAACGCTGCTGCTCCAGGGACAGGTCCACCCACGCCCGGTACACAACGACGTCTGTGTCTTCTTCCTCTTCTTCCTCTTCTTGATGGGCGGCGGCAACGGCAACGCCCTTGGCCGAGGTCGCGTAGCGCCAGGCGCCGCCCGCCGGGGTCGGGGTGTAGGCCTCGACCATGCGCGCGGTGGAGACCACCCACGCGCCGTGGCCCACGGCCAAGCTCGAATGCAGCCGCAGGACGAGCTCGAGCGAGCTGGTGGCCGCGGCCGCATCAGCAGCCAGCTCGACCCACGCACGGCCGCTGCGCGCCTCGAGCGAGGGAGGCTCGGCAGAGTTGGCCGGCTCGCTCGATGTGTGGAGGACGCCGGACCAGCGGCCGCGCTCGACCTGCCAGGCCGGGCTGAGCACCTCCGCGGTCACCAGTTCTTCCGTTGTTGGATCGTCGCTCTCCATCTCTGTGCGCTCTTCTGAGGGACTGCTGGCTTTCTTTTTTAATTTCTTTTTCTTTTTAATTTCTTTTTAAAAGATATTCAATCTCTTGGTAATACACAAACGGTTCATTTGATTCGATTCGACTTGATTTGTGCACGGGGGGCGGCCGCATCGAAGGCTAGATGGAGGCGGCGCCAAGACCCAAAAAGCGGGTCACCTTCAAAGAGGGCCCGCCGGAGGAGATTCCCTGGCAGCCCATTGGCTCCACCTCTGCCTCTACCACGACCACCGCCCCACCGCCTCGTCCGTCTTCTGCTTCTTCTTCTTCTTCTTTAACCGCATTGCCACCACCGCCGTCCATCCTGAAGGACAAGCACTACGCCACCACGACCTCTCCTCTCGACCCAGAATCGGAATCCTCCACCTCGCCTCTCCTCCTCCTTGACGAACACACAGGACCTCCTCCTCCTCTTCTTCCCCTCTTGCCGCTTCGCCTCTCCTCTTCCTCTTCCTCTTCCTCCTCTACTTCTTCGTCTTCTTCCTTCTCGACAACAACGTCGCTGCCCGGCGGGACGCCCTTCCCGCGCGCCTTTTCCTCGGCCTTGCCCGTGACGCCACCTCCAGCAGCGCCCGCCCCGCCAACAACGACGGCAGCAACGACGACGCCGATGATGACGACGTCCGCCCCCGCCCAGCGGCCGCTGCCGCTTCTGCCTCTTGTCCGTCGTGCCGGCGGCCACGGCCACGGCCACGGCCACGGCCACACGGTCGTCACGGCGCCGCCAGCGGCGGCAGGAGCAGCAGCGGGTGTGCTCCTCCTCCGGGCCGCCGGCGGCACTGGCTGCCTCCGGCCACGCGCGACGCAGGGCAGCCCTGCCATGGCCGCCATAACGGCGACGACGACGACGACGGCGACGACGACGAAGGCGACGACCGCCACGAGCACGAGCAGGGCGACGCCGCCGGGCGTGGACCAGTCGCCGCCGTCGTCGGGCGGCAGCGGCGGGTCGACGTTCTTCCTGCGGCTGCGGGAGGGCTTCATCCGGTCGTCGGCCGCCCACCACCACCACCACCACCCACCGCACGCGCGCGACTCGTGCGGGTACGCCCTCGTCTCGTCGTCTTCACTGCCATTGATCACGATGACGATGACGTTGATGATGACGATGATGATGATGACGTTGATGATGACGTTGATGATGACGTGGAACAGGGCCAGCCCGGGTGACGCCGATTACGACGAGCTGGTGGACGATGAGGACGAGGACGAGGACGACGTCCGACGGCGCAGCAAGCGAAAGCGCGTCGGTGATGATGACCTCGAGGAGGACATCTCCGACCGTGATGATGATGATGATGACGATGTTGCTGGTGGCGCGAATGACGACGACATCGACGTGGAGGACGACGAGGCGGCGTACGTCGTGTCTCCTGCGCACGCGCGGGCGGGGGGGGGGGAGTGACAGCGGCAGCAGCGGCAGCGGCTGACGGAGGATTGTGCGATTCAGACGGCGCCGTCGACGAAAGCGAAGACGAACGCGCCGCGAGGCCAAGGCCGCTGCGGGAACGACCACGAGCAAGAGCAAGAAGACAAAGACAAAGACAAAGAGGCACAAGTCTCTTCACCATCATCACCATGATGGCCCAACGACTGCCGTCCACGGCCGAAGCAGCAGCAGCAGCAGCGCCATGAAGGCGGCGGCGGCGTCGACGATGACGGCGACGGCGGTCTCCCTCTCCAGGGGCGGCGACCCCAAAGCAGCGGTCGGGAGCAGCAGCAACCACAGGCGGCAGAAAAGGAAGAGCAGCGCACGTCCGTCACCGCCTGAGAAGAAGGCCCCCAGCCCGAGGTGTGTTTTTGTTTTTGTTTTTGTATTTATTTGTTGTTTTTGTTTTTATTTGTTGTTTTTATTTGGTAAATGAATACGGCTGACTGTGCGCGATGAATAACGTGCTAGGGAAGAGCCGATGGCGCCGCTGTCGCTCGTGCGGCAGGCGCTGGAGGAGAGGGACGCCGCACTGGCCCACCTCCACTCGGAGAACCAACGCCTCAAGCTCGCCCTCCTTGCTGTCACACGGACCTCCGCCAGCAGCTCGTAAGTGGCGTAAAAACACTTTTA
>NAVB01000286.1:0-51607 GCA_002179805.1 Acanthamoeba lenticulata | reverse complement strand
AAAATATTTTGATTTTTTGTGTTATTAATGGTGTTGATCTGGCCCGGCGTATTCGCGTTCGACAAACCTGTTCATTCCTGGCGAAGATGAAGATGATGGCGGTTAGGCAAGGCAAGGCAAGACGAGACGAGAGGCGCACGGCGTGGTGGAGAGTACCCTTGAGGGCCTTGAGCCAGTCGTGTGTCTCGGCATCGCCCCGGTTGACGGTGATGATTGGGTAGGGCGAGGCGCAGACCTCGATCGACCCGCCGCGCGCCAGCCGGTAATGTCGCTGGCTGTCGACCCACACGTTGGCCTCGTCCCTGCTTCCCTCTGACAGCTGTTTGCAGCGTATAAATATTTCAACAATGTTGTAGAGTAATAAAACAATTAGCAAGGACGTACGCGCAGCTTGAGCGTTGGGCCCTTGGGCAGAACGATGGGCCGAAACGGGAGCGTGCGCGTCGCGATCGGCGTCAACACCATCGCCTGCACGAAACGAGGGGAAAGAGGAGAGTTAACTCGAGTCAAAGGTGTGCGGAATTGGCGATGGCGCACCTGGAGGGACGGGTGTATGGCCGATCCGCCGCACGAGTAAGAGTAGGCAGTCGACCCGGTCGGCGTTGCCACCAGCATGCCGTCACCCTGGCGACGATCACCAATACCAATCATTAAAAGAATAAATAAATAAATAAAATGAGAAATGAGACGCACGGTGGATCGGCCGAGGTGGTGGTTGTCCACGAAGCAATCGATGGTGGTGAGGCGCACAAAGTTGCCCTGCACCGCCACTTCGTTCATCACCTGGAAGACTGTCCACCACAACCGAGCTCGGCCGATCAGCGACGACCAAGAGCGTGGCCATACGACTTACCTTGGCCGTCGTAGGGCTGGCTCTGGCCCGCGTTGAGGCGGCAGCTCAGTCGCATGCGGGACGTGACGCCGAAGCCGCCCCGCATCACGCGCTCGATCGCCTCTTCCATGTCGTCTGGTCCTGTGTGTGTGTGTTTGTGCAGTCATCGCCGGCGGTCAGCTTCCTTTTTGACAACTGTCATGAATAAGTGGGCCGTACGGTAGGGCGTGAGGAACCCGAGGGTGCCCTTGCAAAAGGCCAGAATGGGCGGCGCCTCCTGTGTTGTTTAAGAACAGCACATCAGCCCAAGGCACGAGACATCTCCGCCGCACGCAGATACAGGACAGAAGATGCTAGGGGTTGTCCTCGTACGCCCTCAAAGAGCGAGGCCACGTGCAGGATGGTACCGTCACCGCCCACGGCGATGACCAGGTCCACCACCGTCCCCAGCGCGTGTCGGTCGTCTGTAGCAAGGGAGCCCACAAAAGCAAAAATCACATGTCAAATGAATAAAAAAACAAATAAAATAAATAAATGAATAATAAGAATAAAGAAATGAAATACACACCAGGGTGGTATGCGGGGAGGTGCGGCAGCTCGTGCGCGGCCGAGGGCTCGATCAGGACTCGTGTCCCCGAGTAGGTGGCCAGCACGTGCCTGCGCGTGGCGTGTGAGGCAGCAGCAGCAAAATTTGAAGAAAAGTGCAGCACGTACGTGGCGATCTGATTGAGGAGCTCAGTCGTCTCGGCGCTCTTGTGCTTCTTGATCATGAGGACGGTCTTGGGCCGGTCCTCGCCCCAGTCTAGTCGCAGCTGCGGTGCAGCGGCGCCGACCGCGCCTCCTCCGTCTGGGCCTGTGATTATGCCTGCAGGAGCCGAAAGCGATAAATCAGAGCGCCCTGGCCAAGAACCGTGACAAAAGCCTTACTCTGTACTGATTCGATGCGTTGGCTGGACTTGCGCGGGAGGCTGTTGAGGTCAACCAGGTTTTTGGCACTAGAATGTGCGTAGCAGCGTCGCAGCACTTCTGACCTCCGCCCACTGCCTGGCACGTGCAGAGGTCTTCGCAGGGCCCCAGGTACAAGGAGCCTTGAGCCGTGTCGTGCTGTCCTCATCGAGTAGCAATCTTTTAAATGGGAGAAGAGAATAAATCTGTATATTACAACTTTTCTCATTTCTTTTTTCTTTGTCAGCCCGAGAGCTCGTTCACGAACCAGTCGAAGAATACACAACAAGCGTGGATGATGCCACCTATCATGAGGGTGCAGATGCACAGAAGGACGTTAATCCAAAAGTCTTTGCCACATCCTCGCATGAGCAGGACAGCTACCGGCGGCATAAGAACCAGCAGAAGACATATGCACAGCCCCGCTGGTTTGTGGTGCAAGCGTCAGCTACTCGGCTTCATCATACAAAAGAAAGTAAAGAGAGGACTACGGACCTGCTCCGTTTGCCATGTTGTTTATCTCTTCTTTTGACGCAGCCAGGCTATACCACTTCTGTCTTTCCCGATCACTGAAGCCTCAACCTGGACTAGGCACTGGTTGCTTGTTTGTTCTTTCTTGTTTCATTCACCTCCCTCCAGCTCAGCAGCGAACCAGTGCATGAACACGTAGCAAGCGTGGATGATGCCACCAATCATCAGGGTGCAGATACAGAGTAGCACGTTGATCCTAAAGTCTTTGCCACAGCCCCGCATGTACAAGACAGCCACAGGGCACAAAAACGAGCATAAGGCACAATCCCGCTGTGGTGTGGTTGCGGCGTGAGCGTCAGTGATGGAGAGAGCACGCATGATACAAGACAACCAAGAAGGCAAAACGAACCCCATGTAGACTTCTGCATCGCCAGCGGTCCAGAAGGTTTGTAATCCTCTGGAGGAAACTTGCTTTATTTGTGCGCTGATCGGTGAATCTTGCAACTCCTTGGTTGGTGGACTGAAAAGTTATTTCTTTATGCCATGGTTTGGCCATTCCGCTCCGGCCCTGAACCATCAGCACCATTGGCCGCTGTTGGCTTGCTGGCCAACCGCTGCGCCCCAAACTTGCGCACCTTGCGCTGCTGCCTTCGGTGGCGATTGGCCTGCTGCTTATCTGTCGTCCAATCCAAGCAAAGATCAGTCCTGGTTGTGAAAACGAGACCAATCCGGGCGCTGTGCGCACCAGTGGGGTGGTGGTGGACGACGGCCGCGGCGGGCCCCTGCTGCAGGGCCGTCCACAACAACTTCACCCTCTGCAACGTGTTGGACGACGGCGGCACCTCGATTCCCGCCGGGCCGCTCAGCAGGTCGAGCAAGGTGGCGGTATTGACCACAACGCAGCTCTCTACGGTCCATTCGCTCGATTGATCCCAGGCCTTGGGGTAGTTGGCTCCAGCCTGTGCCAGCGCGTGGAAGGCGTCGGCGGCCACGAGCTCCGGGCCGTGGCCGCCGTTCTCGAGCAGGGTGAGGATGAGCAGCGCGGGTTCGATCACGCTGAGTTGCCTCGGGTGCTCGCGCATGGCGCGCAGGAGGGCGGCCAGCGCATCGGGCGCCAGCCAGCAGGTCAGCGCCTGACCCTTAATGTCCGCGGCCAGTTGAAGGGCCTGGCCCACCACGCACACGTCGCCTGGATGGAGGTTGACGATGTCGACTAGCAACTGAGGCAAGCTCGGGCCGTGAACAGACGCACTGCTGGCAAGTCCTGCTCTCGAACGCAGCAGATGAGTTTTAATGTGATTACATAGCATTTATATTTTTTCTTTTCGAGAATAACAGGGACGCACCGAGGTTAACGAGAAGGCGCAGCGACTGGCGCACGATCGGGACGTGGTTGGGGTGCAGCCATAGGAGGTTGGTGAGAGCGCAAAGCCAGCGCGGGTTGCTCAGCAGCGCAAAGTACCCTACACGCATTCGTTGGTTTAGGCTGGCCCCGTGCGAGCGCTGCGGAGTGGCCACGTACCGTCCGCGCCGGACAAGATGCGGAGCAGTTCCAAGATCTTGCTGAGCATTTTCACGTTCTGGCTGAAGGGCGTCAGCAGTTCGTACAGCGCGTCGACCAGGTCCTCCGCCACACGTCCCGTGGGGACACGCAGCTCCGTCACCGTGCCGATTTTGACTCCACTCTCCTGGTGGTGGTTGTTGTTGTCAGCTGTCGACAAACACAGGATGACCATCAGTTCATGTGGTCGGTGTGCGTCGTCACACGTACGTCCACCTCGTAGCCGGAGTTCCGCTCGATCTGTCTACGTTTGTGGTCCTGCCGGGTCGGCACGCGCTTGAGCATCTCTGAAGCATCGACGGAACGCTTCTTGTAACTGAGCTGACCTGCACGAGGAGGGCGACGATGAGTCGAGGGCGAGACTGCCGTGAGCCCGCGCTGGCTGGCTGCGGCGCAACGCACCCTGGCGAAAGCGGGTGCGGATCTTGAGATAGCTGAGCGCCTGGCGGACAAGGAATTCATCGTGCTTGTTCGAACGCATCCCTTTGATGATCTCCTCCTCGGGCACGCTGTGGGCCATGACGACCAGGTCGGGCCGCAGACCTGGTCCCCGCATGTCGACAATACACAATCCCCATCAAAAGGTCGGCACGTGTGTTGGCGTGGTCTCTCCCAAGCGCCGCGGCGGTCGCACCCTTGATCTCACTGACGAAGCGAGCGGTGCGCTTGCCGACGACTGAAATGAACACGAGCTTCGGATTGGCCACTGCGACACGCCCGCCGGTCCCCCGGAGAGAGAAGGGGAGAGAACGATCGCCACCCCGCGCATGTGTGAAGGAACCAAAGGCCAGAGGGAGGAGCCGAAGGCAACCATACCGACAAGCTTGGGAAAGGAAGGGACGCAGCGGCATAGATGCGTGAGCGAGGAGCACTCTGTGTGTGTGCGTGCGTGCGTGTGTTGTGAGAAATGAGATTGATCCAATGCGAAAAAAGACGAGGCCGAGCACAACGCACTCGACAGCTGGCGCTCGAAGGAGCTGTCCTCACTCAACTCCAACCGTTGCAGGTTGGTCATCGCTGCTTTCCCAGCAGTGCAGGGGCGACCACGACGACCATGTCAGTGGGGCTGTAACGGCGTGTTGGTGAGTCAGCAGAGGTCGGGCGTACCGGAGAGGATGGCCAGACCGCCGCTGACGTGTGTGTTGGACAGATTGAGCTCCTCCAGACTCTTTAGGTCTGTCCACACGTGCGCGTGTGCGCTATCGTCAGTGCGGTACGGGCGAGTTTTGGTGAACGGGCGGTGCACACACCTTGGAGCTGCGCGACGCTCATGACGGGGGTCCAGGAAAGGTCGAGCGAGCGTAGGCTGGTGATCTGCGCAATATGGGGCAGCGCGTTGACGGCCATGTGCGTAAAGGACACGTCGAGCCGCTTGAGGAGGCTCAGCCCGGCCAGGGCGGGCACGTCGCCCTTGAGCACTGTCCAACGGATCAGCCCAAGGCCAAGGACATGCACGACGCTGTGGCGCGGCGCGTCGCGGAGCGAATCAACATACCACGGCAGCCGTGGAGGTTGAGCGAGCGGAGACCAGTGAGGCCGCCGACGGTCGAATTCAGCATCTCGTCGGTGATCGGCGTCCTGCTCAGGTCGAGCGACTCGAGGCCGGTGAGGCCGGCGATCGCCTGCGCGTCGGCCATGGCAAGCTGGTGCGGGTAGCGCGCCAGGTTCAGGCTCCGCAGACAGTGCAGGCCAGGCAGCAGGGTGGCCAGGTTGCGACAGTCGCCTGCCTTGACCGGTCCCGACAGATCGAGCACCTTCACGCACTGGCGCTTGCGCAGCTCCTGCCCAAGCCAAGAAAAAAGGAGTTTAAAAAATGCGTGGCAAGCCAATGGGCGAGTGCGCTTGTTGGCTTTGAAGTGAACTTGGGTGAAGAGGTGAAGGGTGAAGTACCTTGACGCCCTGGCGGGTGAAGCCAAGGGCCAGGCTGACGTCCACGGTGTCGTCTAGACAGTAGCCGGAGGCGGCCAAAAGCCGCGCGAAGCGGCGATCGACGACGTGCCGCCGGAGGGCGAGCGTCAATAGGAGGCGGACGGCTGGGCCCGGCAGCCCCGCAAGCGATTCGCAGAGAGGAGCGTGGCGCACGAGCAGGTCGAAGCAGAGGCGGCGCAGTGAAGGGGGCACACGGTTCGAGGACACGACCGAGCCCAGGGAACCAGGTTCCTCTGTCGTCTTAGTAGCCGAGTGGGAAAGCTCGTCGAACTGGTTCAACAAAGAACGCAGGTTGAAGACATCGCTTGCTGCACCCAGCGTCGTCATCTTTCTTTGTGATGAATTTTTATATTTTATATTTTGTTGTCGCCAAGCTCAAATATCTGAAGAAAAGAACGGAAAAACGTTTCGGCGTGAAGAAGAGAGATGAAGGGGAAGAAGGCGGCGCGAGGAGAAGGTTCTTAGACGCTCGCCTTTTATGTTGAGCAGGCAAGTCCTTAGAGTAGACAAAGGAGATGGAACACAAGCAAGAGGCGTGCCCCATGCAATCAACAAACACGCAATCCAGTACTGACCCACAGCAGACGGTGATGCCAGAAGAGCCCGAAATCTGCCGACTCATCCATCAAGGTGATGCCGAGGGCGTGCTGCGACTGTTGCAGACAGGCGATGTCGATCCGAACCATACGACAAGAGGTGGCTGGTCGCTTCTACACATGGCCGCTCTTGGTGACATGGCGGACGTCGTCGGAACCCTTATTGATGCAGGCGCCAATTTTGAGGCCGAAGATGCAGGTGGCCTGCGACCAATTCACTACGCTGTCAGCTGGGATGCGCAGGAGGCGCTGAGCAAGCTTCTGCAGCGTGGTGCGAGCATCAACGCAATATCTAAAGATCAGATCTTCTACCTGAACAAGATCATCCCCGTCTTCGTCGTGGGCGGCCGCACGCCCCTCCACTTCGCAGCCGATAAGGGCTACTTCGACTGTGCCAAGATGCTACTCGAAGCCGGGGCCGACACGTCTATCGTCGACTGGGTACCCCTCCTTCTCCAGTTCCATCTTTGTTTTGAGTTCAGTACATGAAGCGCTAACCCCTTACCTGCGACGTTTCAGAGTGGAAGAACGGCGTATGACCTTGCAGTGAACAACGATCGCCTGGACATCGCATCGCTGTTGCGCCCCGGCGTGGAGGAGGTATGCTCTTCACCACATCTCTTGGTTGGTGCCACCAAGTCTGACTTTCTTGCCTCTCTCAACAACAACAACAGCACGTAGCAGCCGTACCGAAGAACTTCCACTTTGACAGGCGGGGCGTGGAGACGCGCCTGGGCCGCAAGGCGCCGCTGCCCTCGCTGCGACCGCCTCCACTGGCGCCCGCCAGCGGCGACAACTCGGACCGCGCCAGTCCTCCTTCAACCTCAACCAGCACAAGCGCCGGCGCCAACAACACAGCCCGCCTGAGCCTGCTTGACGACATGCTTCGACAAGCCTCCGCGCTCTTACCGCAGTCGTCTACCACCAACAGTCAGCCTTGACGTTGATGTATTAAACAAACATGTTGAACATAGGTTTTTACTTCTTCAATCTTCATGTAGAAGGATGCTTGGCGTCCTTCAGTCCTTCAGCTTCTAGCGGGACTTCCCACTTACGTCAGCAAGGCCTTGGCTGCAATGACAGGTGCCTTATTCGAGGTGGAGGTCATTGACGTGATGGTCCAATGTGAAAACGGAAACTGCTTCGGAAATGGTGGAGCTATTAAAGAGGAAAGGAGGTGAGCCTCCACGAACGTTCGCGGTGTTGCCCGCAACGCAGCGACTGTCGAGCCGAGATACCGGTCAAGAGACGCTGGGCCACACAGAGCGGCATGAGCGGAGCCCCGAAGATGGAGGGAGGAGGCGTCTCAGCCCCGGTTCCACAAGGAGGAGCGGCAAGGATTGCCGCGCGGGCATGCGCATGCTGTCGCGAAGCCCACTCTGCTTGTGACTCGTACGGGCGCTCATTCTTGACCTCATTTTTTTCAATTTCACAATTTGATGGTCATTAACTGATTTGCAATTGAATCGTCTTTGCAGAAGTCGGCCGTGCCAGCGCTGTGTGCGGCTCGGGCGAGCCCATTTGTGCAACGACCTACCGCCCCGTAAGCGAGGCCGCCGCCCGGGCAAGTCATCTTCTTCTTCTTCTTCATCATCATCAACTCTACACAACAAAGCGCCGCCCCGGCCGGTCCCGTCGGCCATGGGGGTGGCCAGGCTGCCGCAGATGGGCGACTTTGCCTCCGCCCCGTACGGGGGGCATTACTACGACGACGGCGAAGAGGAAGGTGGCTTCGATTACGACGACTACGACCAGGAGACGCAGGACGGACGCCAAGACGCGAGCGGCGATGAAGCCGACGACCCGCGCGTTCTCCTCGTGAAAACCGAGACAATGGCAACGACGACCAAGGCGACGAAGAGGACAAAGGCAAAGGCCAAGACAAAGGACAAGAAGAGAGCCAAGTTGGTGGAAAACGAAGCGGCTGGCGACGACGTGGTGATCGTCATGCCGACACCGACGTCGACATCGACGACGACGACAACGGCCACGGCGGCGGCGGCGGCTGCTGCGACGATGACGATGACGACGGCGACGATGGAGGCGCTGCGGCGGCAGGTGGAGCTGCTCGACGGGAAGGTCGAACTGCTGGCGCAGCTGCTCAACACGCTGGCCGGGGAGCTCAAGGAGTCGCGCCAGGCCAACCGCGCGCTGGGCGGCGCGCTGGCCAGCGCCGAGGCCCACCTGCGCGACACCGACATGGTCGTGGCCGACCTCATGCGACGCGAACAGCAGCGGCTCGAGGCCGAGCGCAAGGTCTTCACGCCCTCCACGACGACAACGACGGCGCTCAGCCCGAGCACGTTGTCTTCGTCCTCGTCGTCGCCCTCCAACTCGGCCTCGGCCTCGACGTCATCGTCGACGACCTCGCGGCGGACGTCGTTCTCGTTTGAGCTGTCGTTGCTGCAGTCGGGCGTGTCGCCCACGGTCGTGCTCGAGGCGCGGCAGCACCTGCCCTGGCTGTGCCAATACGACGTGTCGCCGACGCGCTTCTCCGTGCTGGACTTTAACCACCCGGTGTACGTGCTGGAGAAGATGATGAACCTCGAGGTCCCGTCGCGCGTGTCGTACGCCAACGAGGCCTTTGTGCGGCTGTCGGGCTTTTCGCAGGCCGAGCTCATCGGCATGCCCTTCCCCAGCTTGTTCACGGGGCATGAGCGCTACTTGGGCCAGTTTTCGAGCATTTTGTACAATCAGCCGCCCATGTCGGTGGGCATCGTGTACACCTACTTCCCGCTGCTGCGGTGCAAGGACGGCACCCTCCTGCGGCTCAACGACCGCGGCCAAAACTTTTACAACCCGGCGGGCATGGCCCAGTACTGCCTCAAGTGCATCGTCTCCTGGGAGCCGGGCGCCCTCCGCGAGGGCGAGGGCTTTGACCGCTGGTTCCCGCTGCGGCCGGCCCTCCAGCCGCGCAACTACGAGGACGCTCTCCGCGCGCCGCCGCCCCACGCCGACCCGGCCACGACCGCTGCCGCCGAGGCCGAGTCCGCCGGCGGCCTTATCGAGGCGGCCTCGCCCGTCGTGCTCCGGGACGAGCTCTGCCCGTCGCCGCCGCACGCGGCCCCTTCGCCCTCGAACGTCGCTCTCGCGTCGCTGCTGGCGTCGGCCGCGCCCTGGCCCCCGCCCGTCAGCTTGCCGCCGCTCCGGTCATCGCTGGCGCCGCACCAGCAGCATCACCACTACCAGCAACAACAACATCCGCAGCCGCCGCCGCTGCCCCCGATGGCGCGCCCCGGCGACCACCTGTTCAGCCTTTGGCGACCTTAAAATAATATTTTTATTCGACTGTACAGGAAAAAAAAATCGCAAAATCTGAATAAAATATTGGAATAAACAAAAGAACAAAAAAAAATCAAAAAAAAAATCAAAGGAACCGGCTGAAGGACGAGAAGGAGGAGGACGAGGATGGAGCTGCGGGGGAAGAAGAGGAAGCCGGCGGGGTCGGCCAGGGCAGGTGGTCCAAGAGGTCGAGCCCGTCGGCTGCGATATCGGCCGACGAGCCGTGGCCATTGCCGTTGGCCGACGGGGACGGCGTCGAGGACGACGAAGACGAATAGGGCTCCACCATCACCGGCGTGTGCCGCGTGGACGACGGCGACGCCCCCGCGCGCGAAGACGACGTCGCGATCGGCGACGACGCCGAGGACGACGAGCCCGATGGCCCGCCGGACGACATCGACTGCGACTTGGACAGGCCCGACAACGTTGCCGCGCTTGCCGACGACGATGACGACTGCTGCTGTTGCTGTTGGCGCTGAAGCGGGTTGACCAGCGGCAGCCACTTGCCCAGGGCCTCCCCCTGGGCCAGCGCGCCCGGGCGCCACTCGTGGAAGCACATCACCACGTACTGGGCCATGCCCCGGGCGTCGAAGAACAGCTGCGATCGGTCGCTCATCCGGAGCATCGCGCCGTCCTTGCGCCGCAGGAGCAGGTTGAACGCCGTCAGCTCGCTCGCGACCATCGGCCGCCTGTGCGTGACGGCAGCGTGACGTCAGCATGACATCAGCATGTGAACGCCCGAGGCCGGGCCAAGGCGGGCGCGCGTACTGGTTGTAGAGGACGCTGCTGAAATTCTGCACGTTGGCCGGCAGGGAAAAGAGGGCCGTGTAGTCGAGGCCGATGAGCTCGTCCATGGCGTACTGCGTCAGCTGGGCAAAGGCGGCGTTGGCATAGCTCAACTCCGTGGGCCGCTCCCACGTCGTCCGCTGCTCCATGACGCACACCGGGTACATGCTGATGTCACGCCACGTCAGCTCAGCCCCAAGGCCACATCACGCCACGTCAGCACGACCGCGGGGAGAGAGAGCGTACTCGAACCTGAAGCTGGTGACGGCGAAGCGCGCCGGGATGTCGTAGTGGCACAGCCACGGCAGGTTCTGCCGCGCCTCCATGGCCAGCGCCGGCGGCACGCCGGCCTCCAGCTGTGGCACCGGCCGCCTCGGGCCCGGCCAATCATGGTACTGCTGCTGCTGTTGCTGCTGCTGCTGCTGTTGTTGGTGGTGGTGGTTGAGCTGGTGGTAGTCCTCATGCCCGCCGTAGGCGTTGTTGTTGCCGTTGTTGTTGCCGACGTTGTAGCCAACGCTGTACGGCTGCTGCTGTTGATGATGCTGCTGCTGGTGATGTTGTTGGTAGTGCTGCGGCTGATAATAGCCGTCGCTGTGTTGCTGCTGCGGCTGTTGATGATGATGCTGCTGCTGCTGCTGATGTTGCTGCTGCTGCTCGAGGCGGTGGACCTTGGCCAGGAGCTCGGCGTTGGAGCGCTCCAGCGACTGCACGGTGGCCTGGAGGGCGTCGACCGTGCAGACCAAGCGCTCCACGCGCGTCTCGAGCTCGGCCGTCCGACGCCGCGCGGCCGCCGCTTCGTCCTCCGCCATCTTTCGCCGCTTGCGCCGGTCCTCGTCGTCCGCCGCCTCCGCGTCGCCGACCGCGCCGGCGCTCTCGGCCCGATCTCGGCCGTTCTCGGCCTCACCTCGGGGCCGGTCGGGCCTGGCCTCGGCCCCGCTCGGGGACTTGACCTTGTACGCAACGGCCGCCTCGTCCCCAGCGACGTGCCGCCGCTGTTGCTGCTGCTGCTGCTGCTGTTGATGATGCTGAAGGGTAAAGAGGCCGTGATAAAAGGCGGCCACGCCGTCGTCCTGCTCGCCCGCCTGGTGCTGGTGCTGGTGGTGCGGGGCCTTGAGGCCGGCCGCGGCGGCGGCAGGAGGCGGCCAGAAGGGCATGCCCGGCCCCGCGGGCCCGGGGCCCGGCTGGATCGCGAGCGGCGGGCCGCCGGTGGCGCCGGCCGAGGCGCCGGAGGATGAGGTCTGGGTTGGGGGATGGCCCGACGACGAGGCCGAGGCCGTTGTTGCTGTGGTTGTGGTGGATGGCCGTTTGCTGCCGCCGGAGCCGGGTCGAGCCCGCTTGCGCGGCGGCGCATCGCAGCACAGGTGCGGCTTGCCGAGCCGCGTGCAGCGCGCACAGGGCCGGCCGCTGCGGCACATTTTTCAATAATTATTATTAATAATAATGATATTATTATTATTTCATGATTGATTAATATTTTGAATCGAAACGAAAGATGACGTGAAAGGAAGTGAAGGGAGTAGTGGGTACAAGTCACAGGCGGTGTGCGCGTCGCGGCAGGCCGTGCACGCGCTCGGGCGAGATGGCGTCATGTTGGGCGCCATCTGGGGGTGGACATGATGGTACGCCAGCGCCATGGCTTGATTTTTTTGAGTGCCTACACCGGTGGCGCTCCAGTCAGTTCTTTGAGTTTGCCGCTCAGGCGCGCATCCCATCCATTCTTGATTGGTTTCTATCGTCTTCTATATCTTTTCTTGCGCAAATTCAAATCCCAGAGCACGTGAAGCCTACCTCGGTAGCGCAAGTTCTGGGAGAGCGACGGGGGTGCCTCGGGGGAGGAAGAGAGGAGCTCTGAGCGCGTTCGTGGGCGCGCCCGACGGGACGCCGCGGGAGGTGGTGAGCACAAAAGGTCGACGCCCGCCGACGGTCCCGGACGCGAACGAACAAACGCCAACGTTCTCCGGTCAACAGAGCGAGAAGGAATGACAGGCATGTGCGTTGCCAGGGAGAGGAAAGGAGAAAAATCTTTTCTTTTAATATTCTACGGAACAACAGTGATGATCTTGATGGCCATCTTACAGGTCCTCGTCTTCGAGCAGAGGCCAGCGGCCAAAGGCATCCCTAGGGACGACAGCAGGCCCGACAAAGGGCAGTCCAACGTCCCGACGAGCGCCACCTTGCTGCTGGTGCTGGTTCTGTGGAGGAGCAGGAGGAGGCGGATAGTGCAGAGGATGCTGCGGATGTTGATATTGATGCTGCTGGTGATGGTAGTGGCTTCGGTGAGGAGGTAGGTCGAGCGCCAGGCTGGAGAAGCCCATCGTGCTGCTGCTGCTGCTGCCGCGCCCAAAGGTCTCCTGTTGTTGTTGAGGAGGAGGAGGCCTGTTGAGTTGGGGTTGAGACCGCTGGGCTTGGCGCTGGGCATCGACGGGCGGCAGCCGATCGATCTCCTGGTCGGGTTGGCCGCTCAGGGGCAGCCACCAGTCAAACTTCTCGTCGGGCAACGGAGCGTCCTCCTCCCAGCCCACCACACAGACCACGTTGTACTTGGCCTGCACGGCCCCACGCACACACACGCGCGTGTCACAACACACGTCCAGAGAATTCGGGGAATGCAACGATCCCTTGCTCCCGGAGGAATGCAACACGACGACAACTACGACGTACGGTGCCCTCGTGGTCGTAGAAGATCTGCGAGCGGTCGGTGAGGCGGATCATGCGGCCGTCCTTGCACCGCAGCAGCTGGCTCAGGTTCAGGATCTCGCTCACGCTCATGGGCGCCCTGCACAGACGCGCGCCGAGCGCCAGCCAGCCAGCAAGAAGAGAGAGAGAGAGAAGCGTCAAAAAGGTTTGTTTCAGGCCCCACGAGATTGGGTGGAGAACACGACGTACTTGTGGAAAAAGACCTTGTTGAGCTCGAGGTAGGCCTCCCTGAAGGCGATCAGCGCCGAGAACGGGCAGCCGTAGAGCTCGTACTGCTCGGCATCGCCGTCGTCGCCAAAAATAAAATTAATATAAAATAAGTCAATCGTGTTTGTTTGAGACTTGGGCGCAAACGTGTTGTCATACCCACGAGAAGCCGGTGAGCTCCATGAAGGCTCGGTTGACATAGCTGACGCGGGCCGGGACGACGAGGGTTGACTGATTCTCAAGCACGAACACGGGATAACTGGGGCCCAGCGATGGCCAGGTGGCGAGATGCGAGGTGAGATCAGACCTGGTGGCAGCGACGCGACACGACGCGACACGCACCTGAAGTTGATGACCGAGAAGCGGGGCGGGATGGCGTAGTTGGTGAGCCAGGGCAGCTCGCGGCGGGCCTCGAGCGCCACCGTGGGCGACAGGCCCGCGTAGAGCACCGACAGCTCGTAGGTGAACGAGCCAGACTCGGGCGCTGTCGCCGTTGTTGTTGTTGATGATGATGATGACGCCGTCGTTGTCGTCGTCGTTGACGCCGTTGGATGGGTCGGCGGTGACAATGCTGTGAGCGTCGCCGAGCGGGTCGTGACCCAGCCGCTAAGGGGTTCGCTCGCCGGAGACGACGAGGAAGACGACGTCGGCGGTTGAAGGTGCAGCGCAAAGGCGGCGTCGCTGTTGTTGTTGCTGCCGGTGGCCCCGGGTGAGGCCACTTGGTTGGCGGCCATGCCCAAGGTCGTCGTCGTCGGCGAGGCCGCAGGTTCGACCTCCTCGAAGAGGCGGGCGCGCTTGGCGTGCTCGTGCGACTGATGGCCCGCGAGCTCGGCACGGAGAAGCACGTTTTCGTGCTTGAGCTGCTTTACGCTGTCGAGTAAGCCCGTCACGAGATGCTCGAGCGCCGCCATCCTCTGCTCGAGGAGCTTGATCCTGCGCTCGTCCTGTTGTTGGCCTGGTTGCTGCTGCTGAACGACGTTGGCGTTGGGCTTGCGGTGCGCTTGTCGGTAGAACGACGAAGGCGTGGAGACGCCAAGGGCGGGATCGCTGAACTGCACGTCCTCCCACGGCTTGACGTCGTCCACGACAGGTTGCGCGAAGCCCAGCATTGAGTTGACCAGGAGCTGCTCCGGCGTGCTCCGGTCTGGGTTGAGGGAGGAGGACGAAGGGCGGGGCCGCTTTCGAGACGTGGGATCGCAGCACAAATGGCTGCGGTTCAGACGCTCGCATCGACTGCAAGGCCTTCGTCTGCCGGTGGCGGACAAAAGATGGAAGAAAGATGTAATCAATAATGAAAATCAAAAAGCGAAAGCGAAAGCGAAGCGGGGAGAGCACTTGTCACAGGCAGCATGGGCCTCGCGACAGGGCTCGCAGGTTCCACCTCTCGTCCTGTTCGTTTTGTTTGTCTTGTTCTCCATCTAGCATCTGGGCACAGGAACGTGCCTTTGTTTTCTCCGTGTGCTGGGGTAAAAATGACAGCGCCAGACACGTCCTGTTCCCCGTTTCTTGTTGCTGACCGTTAACGCGTAGCAACTGCCGACTGGGTGTTGAGCATGCCTGAAAAGATGGGTGGCAAGCAGTTTGGCCCAAGAACGGTGTGCCGAACTTATTATTCCTAAACACTCGCCTGGCGTGTGGCGTTTGTCCGGAAGGACGCTCGACGAAAGGTCGCTGCTGCCCCGGCTGGCTGCTCACGCCTTTTGGTCGGCCGCACAAGTTGAGCAGGCTCTTGTCTTGGCTCACAAAGTCAGAGCTAGTTCTCAACAGCACGAACACCTGAACACTACAACCCTAAAGAGAATGTCGCGACTCTTCAAGAAGGCAGAGGAGCCGATCCAGCCGATCGAGAAGGAACTCATGCTCGGTGAGGAAAAGGTGGAGAAGTGGGGCCCCTCGCAGGAGGGCCAGGCCGACTACAAGCCCTCACTAAACGAGATAGAGAAGGGCCTGCTCGAGGAAGGGGCTCAGAATCCCGTGAAGAAGGTGGGCCAGATCGAGCATGCTGCAGATAACGAACGTAGGCAGCGGCTCAAGGAAGAGGGCCGTCTTGGCTTGCAGCCTGACAGAAAGTTCCTCCACGTAGGCCACTCCTCCCCTTCGCCCTACACGCTGGTTTATTTACTCTTCTCCCTTTGTGAGCACAGACTGTGCACAAGGAGGGAGTTGACCCCAAGGTCGAATACGAAAAGAGCGGCCAGGTGCACCTGCCGGTCGAAGGCGTGACTTACACCGTCGGCCACAAGCAAAGACACCAGCCGCCCTTGTAAGCTGACGCTGGATCAGTAAACATGAATTTGAACTATTTGTCGACATGCCACGTCGCGGCGCCAAGAAAAGCGAAGAGCGACGTGGTCCGTTTTTCAGGGGCTGGCCGACGTGGAAAGCACACGAACTTGGTGACGTTGCTGCCTGACGGTAGAGCGAACGTGGTCGGGGCTGCCTCTTTGTGCTCCATCAAGAGGAAAGATGCCGGGCTTCACCGTTGGTAAAAGTCAACTCACAGCACTATGGGACCTGAAGCTGCTTGCCCACTCGGCACAGGTGGGTGAGCTCGTCGATGTCGAAGAACCCGCAGGGGTAGTGCATCCCCTCTCCTTGCGCACGGCACCCACATATCCAGAACGCGAGCAAGCCCGACGACTGCCGACGGCGGCACTTGCGGTGCTGGTGGTTGTGGGCTGCACCCTCGCCGTCCTGACAGGAACCAACCTAAGCGAGCTGTGGAACTCGAACGAAGCGACACTTCGAGCACGCGCAGAGACACAAGAGGATGACGTCACAGCAGCTGGCGACGGCATGGCCGGGACCACGCCATCCGTGGAGCTTGGTGCCAGCCCCAAAGAGGCCAGCCTGCAGCGCTGGCAAGAGTCAGACAAGGAAGAGGAAGAGGAGGATGAGGTGAGTAAGTTGCGATGGCGGCGCCAACATGCTCGCTTGGCCTACCTCCACTCACGCGGTGCTCTGTAACGCACAAAGAAAAAACCCTTTTATCACCAGTATTTTTTTTTTTTTTGAGAGTGCTGCCTAATATTTTTGGCCTGAGATTTCAGTGTAGCGTCTACAAGATGGAAGCCAGCAACGAGCTTTGGGCGATAAACGATGAAGGAGGAAGAGTAAGGATTGAGCTCAATCCACAAATAAGTGGGATGAATATGACAGAAGCACAACACCCCATCTGTACCACGTTTCTTAAGGGTTGTGGCATCAAGTACAAAACGTACGCACAACTCGACAGCGAGCAAATAGAGGCCGCCTGCGCCTACCAACTACCGCCAGGCCATGAGCTCACGATGGCCCAGATACAGCAACTGACCTGTGGGGAGGTTGCCAAGATGGGTGGCTACGTCTCTGTTCACATCCTGAAGCGAGACAGGCCTGATGCTCCTCCGCGTCGAGTGCTCCAAGCGGAAGCAGCAAGAGGTATCATCTCTTGGATTTTACTATAGATATGATCCATTTTGTAAACGAAATGGAAAAAATGTGGATGCTACAGGCCTCCTGCACACTCAACTTTGCCCTGGCCAGAGAGCGAGGCACGTAGCAGAGAAGGACGCCCTCAAGAACGAGAACGACCTCCTCCGGGCAGCCGACAAGCCCGGCTCCCAAGAACTCTTCCAGCTCCTCCAAGAAACCTCCAAGATCCACTTGCAGGGCCTCCAACGCCAAATGGACGCCCTCGCGGCCGACAACACCGCGCTCAAGGCCAGGGTGGACTCCCTCGAGGCTGACCACACCGCGCTCAAGGCTGACCACACCGCGCTCAAGGCTGACAACACCGCGCTCAAGGCTGACAACACCGCGCTCAAGGCCAGGGTGGACTCCCTCGAGGCTGACCACAC
Source organism: Acanthamoeba lenticulata (assembly GCA_002179805.1). Lineage (NCBI taxonomy): Eukaryota > Discosea > Longamoebia > Acanthamoebidae > Acanthamoeba > Acanthamoeba lenticulata. The sequence continues at coordinate 34,462 of NAVB01000286.1, read as the reverse complement.
CGCTCTCAAGGCTGACCACACCGCGCTCAAGGCCAGGGTGGACTCCCTCGAGGCCGACAACACCGCGATCAAGGCCAGGGTTGGAAGACCGTGTTAGGGGTGATACCTCTTGACAAGGATGTGTGTACAGGAAGAACAAAGTTGTGAATAAGAAACCGTTCCTACTCGTCGACCGCCTTGCTCATCTGCGCAGCGGCGGCGGCGGCCGCTGCTGCTGTGGTCTTGGTCGCCGCAGTCGCGATGGTGGCCACGCGCAGCTTTGCCGCCACGGCCGAGGCTTTCTCGTCGCTCTTCTTGTCTGCCGCCTTGGCCTTGGTCTTGTCACCCTGTTCGGGCTGCTTCCTCTCGCGCGTGTCGTCACCGTCGTCGCCCTGCTCCTCCTTCCTCTCTGCTCCTCCAGCACTGTCGGCTGCGGTCTTCTCGCGTCGCTTGCCGCTTTTCTTAGCGGCGGACTTGGCCTCGCGCAAGCTCTGCTGCTGGGCCTTCCACTCGCCCAGCAGCTGCTCGGCGAGCTCGAGAAGGCGGCCTTCTTGCTTGCGAACCACTTCCTGTGCTCTTTGGCCCGGATTGGCCGCCGGTGGGGGCAGACGAGGAACCCACGGCGTTCTCAGCCTTCGGTGCAAACGAGACCCGCAAAACCGGAACAGGCTGGCAAGGCTTCGGCATTGCCCGACCGTAAAGAGTTGTATCCCGCCTTATCGTGCCTGTGGACCCAAACTCGCACGACGTCCAATTGCCTTGCATCCATCTCGAGAACTTGAATCCATTAGGTGATCATGTTCGCTGCACGAAGGACGCTGCTGCGAGCTGGTGGCAATGCCACCACGACGGTGTACCCGTGTGCCGTCGGTACCCCCAATTCGGTTGTGCTTGCGCTTGAGCGTCGGGCTGGTGGCAGCCGATTTTCAATTTCTCTGGCGAGTCGCACCTACTCAGCCCGCCCTGGTCTCGGTTCGTAATGCTCCATCGATCTCCCCGTGATTTTAACAGCTTCTTTTTAAATTAATTTTCTTGGGGCGTGGACGCCGATCTAGGCAAGGATGGCAGAATGTTTGATAAGATTTTGATTGCAAACAGAGGCGAGATCGCTTGCCGTGTCATGCGGTACCGTGTTCCTACAATTTGCAATCAAAAGTTGGTTATATCAATTTACTTTTCTTATTCTGATTTTAATGCAATTTGTAATGTGCGTGTGACAGAACTTGCAAGCGGCTCGGTGTGAAGACGGTGGCCGTGTACAGCGAGGCTGACGCCCAGTCCATGCATGTGGCCATGGCCGACGAGGCCTATCTCATCGGCCCGCCCCCGGCCAAGGAGTCCTACCTGAAGGGCGACCACATCCTCGAAGTGGCCAAGAAGGCCGGCGCGCAGGCCATCCACCCGGGCTACGGCTTCCTGTCCGAGAACGCCCGCTTCGCCGACTTGGTCGAGCAGAGCGGCCTGGTCTTCATCGGCCCGCCGGGCTCGGCCATCAACGCCATGGGTTCCAAGAGCGAGTCCAAGAAGATCATGAGCAGCGCATCGGTGCCCGTGGTGCCGGGCTACCACGGCGAGAAGCAGGACGTTGACTACCTCATGGCTGAGGCCGAGCGAATCCAATACCCCGTCCTCATCAAGGCTGTCATGGGCGGCGGCGGCAAGGCACAGTTGCCCCTTCTCCTCTTCCTCCAGAGCTTAAGGTGTCGGCTGACGTGTCGTGTCGTGTGGTCCAACGCAGGGCATGCGCATCGTCGAGCGCAAGGAGGACTTTGTGGAGGCTCTGTTGTCGGCCAAGCGTGAGGCCATGTCCTCCTTCGGTGATGAGAACGTGCTCGTCGAGAAATACATTACCAAGTACGCCCCATTCGACTATTTTGAACAAATAATCGTTCGTATTATGGATTAGTAATTACTAAAATGGCACGCATGTGCAGGCCGCGACATGTTGAGTTCCAGGTGTTCGCGGACAAGCATGGCAACGTCGTCCACCTGTTCGAGCGCGACTGCTCCGTCCAGCGCCGACACCAGAAGATCATCGAAGAGGCCCCCGCCGTACGTCGGCCGTGTCTCCACAGCTTCGGCCGTTATGTGTTGTGTGCTGCGCGTTTTATCTCACTGTGTCGTCATCATCCTACAGCCGGGCATGACCGAGGAGCTGCGGGCGCGCATGGGCGAAGCGGCCGTCAACGCCGCCAAGGCCGTTGGCTACGTCGGCGCCGGTACACTCTCAGCTGGAATGATGATTCGTGATGGTCATTTTTAATCATTTAAATATGAAAAATGTCAACTATGCACGCAGGCACGGTCGAGTTCATCATGGACTCGACTACGCAGGGCTTCTACTTCATGGAGATGAACACGCGCCTGCAGGTGGAGCACCCGATCACGGAGATGATCACCGGCCAGGATCTCGTCGAGTGGCAGCTCAAGGTCGCCTCGGGCCAGCCGCTCCCGCTCCGCCAGGACCAGCTCAAGATCCACGGGCATGCCTTTGAGGCCCGCATCTACGCCGAGAACCCGCGCAAGGGCTTCCTGCCGGGCACGGGCAAGCTGGTCCACCTGTCGACGCCCGAGGCCTCGTCGCAGGTGCGGATCGAGACCGGCGTGCGGCAGGGCGACCAGGTGAGCATCTTCTACGACCCGATGATCGCCAAGCTCGTCGTATGGGACGCCGACCGCACGTCGGCCCTCCGCCGGCTCAACGTGTGCCTAGAGAACTACCGCGTCGTCGGCCTCAACACCAACATCGAGTTCCTGGGCAAGCTCGCCACCCACCCGGCCTTTGTCGACGGTGACGTCGACACCGGCTTCATTCCGCGCTACGGCGCCGAGCTGTTCCCGGCCATCACCGCCCCGCCGGAGAAGGTCCTGGCCCTGGCGGCCTTCTCCGTGCTCAGCGAGGAGCGCGCGGCCAACCAGCAAACGGCCGAGCGCAACTCGGTCGACCCGCACGGCGCCTGGTCGCTGCCCGGGTGGCGGCTCAATGGCGAGCAGACCCGCGAGCTGCGGCTCGTGGCCCAGTTGGGCGACGACGAGTCGGCCGAGTTTGCCGTGCTCGCCACGCCCCAGCCGGCCGACGGCAGCGTCCGCATGCGCTTCCGCCGCGTCGCCCCCAAGGCGGCCGACGCCAAGGCGGGCCACCACCACAAGAAGGGCCATCACGACGAGCAGCACGAGGCACTGCCGGAGCTCATCGTGCGCGGCGAGATCGGGCCCGACGGCCAAATCAACGCCCGCGTCGGCGACGAGACCATCACCGGTTCGTGAAACACCTTTATTGATGAAAATGAGGATGATGAAGATGATGAAGGTGATGATGACAACGTCGTGTGCAGACGGCCGAGTGGTGCGGCACAAGAACGCGGTGAACGTGTTTGTCAAGGGCGGCCACCACGAAGTGTCGCTGGCCGTGCCGAGCTTCTTGTCGGCAGCCGGTGGCGGTGGCCGGCGGGGCGGCCTCACGTCGCCCATGCCGGGCAAGATCGTCAAGCTCTTTGTCGAGCCGGGCCAGGAGGTCAAGAAGGGCCAGGCCCTCATCGTCATGGAGGCCATGAAGATGGAGGTTCAACCTTCCTCTTTTCGCTTGCGTGGCGCCAAACACTAATCAGCTATTTGTGAAATGCGCGCCGCAACAGCACACGATCCGCGCGCCGGCCGACGGCAAGGTCAAGAGCATCGCCGTGTCGGTGGACCAGTTCGTCGAGCAGAACGTGGCCCTTGTTCAGGTCGAGTAAGCGCCGCGTTTTAAAATTCCAAGAATGCCCCAGCAGCTTAGCATACATTTTTCAAATTCTCGGGACCACCTGCCGGCTGGGGATTTGTGGGGAGCGCCCATAACCGTCCGCCATCCCGGACCACGTTCTCGCCGTGATGACTAGTGCCGAGTATCAAGGCGGGACATGAGCTCTGCGGGGCGGAGCGCTATGTTGTTTGTTTACAGCAGCTGCCCAAGACGCGGTAGAGGAAGGGAAGATAGATGAAGTGGCAGACCGGAGGAGGAACGGAGGAGGAGAATGAGGAGCGAGTGCCGCTCAAGAGCAAAGGTGAGGGACAGGAAGAGCTGCCAGTCCCTTCCTACACATCGAGCAAGCCGTCCGAAGTGGAGGTCGTGGTCATCGACCAGCCACCAGTACGCAGCTCATCTCTCTCATCTTTGCTCAAATGAAATCGCAATTTAATCGCTACCACGGCAGGACGACCCCTATGCCAAGTGGGCACCCTTGCGCCACCGTGTCTTGGCATTGGTCGCGCTGCCAGCTTTGTTGCCGCCCATCACTTCCACGATGTACCTGCCCACGCTCAACGCCGTACGTCTTATTCTTTGGTCGTTGGCCGCATAGTGAGCCTTCGCCAACCTTCCGGCTTGCTTCTTCTTGCGCTGTGGCGCAGGTGATCGCCGACCTGCGGACGACAGAGGAAATGGTGGCTTTCACGCTGTCGGTTTACGCCCTTACGGTGGGTATCTGCCCGCTGATGTGGGGCCCGCTGAGCGATCGCTACGGCCGCCGCATCGTCCTTCTCGCCGCGCTCACCATCTTCACCATCGCCGCCGTCCTCGCTGGGTTCGTTCTTCTTCTTCTTCTTCTTCTTTCTTCCTCTTCTTTCGTGCTCGCGCTTCATTCTAACCGACGGCCCACGTTCAGGCTGGCGCAAGACATCTACACGCTGATCGTCGCGCGAGTGATTCAGGCCATGGGCCTCTCTGCGGCGGGCACCGTCGGCGCGGGCTCCATCGCTGACGTCTATCCGCCGGCCATTCGAGGCAACGCCATGGTCCGTCGCCTTTGGCCCGTTCCTTTCATGCCCGCGCGCGCAGCTCCGCACGCTGACCCCCGCAGCTGCGCAACTGACCAGGGCTGGTATTCCGTGACGGTGCTGCTGGGCACCGTGCTGGGGCCTGTGCTTGGCGGTACGGTCATGACAACTCAGCTTATTTTATTTTATTATTTATTTTCTTTTTATATTAAAACCAAAAATCTTATTTAAAAACGGCGCAGGATTTGTGGGTGAATTGTTGGGTTGGCGCACGATCTTCTGGTCCCTCAGCATCGCAGCGGCCACCCTCGGGACGATGGCGTTCTTCTTCCTGCCCGACACGCTCAACCGAAGCGGTCCGAAGAAATCCGCGAACCCACTCAACGTGTTCAAGCTCTTTCTGCACCCGCCCATCGCCATCATCGCCCTCATCAACGCCAGCACCTTTAGCACGATGTTCCTTTTCATGTTCATCTTCCCCGTACGACCTCTTCTTTCAATTCGTCCTCAACAAGACGACCGCGTTGACACGATGTTGTCGTGTCATCGTCGTCGTCGTCGTCTTCGTGAACAGATTCAACTCGACCGGCTCTACGGGCTGAGCGAGATCGAGATCGGCCTGTCGTATTTGCCCATCGGCATCGGCAACTGCATCGGCACCGTGGCCGGCGGCCGTGTGGCCGACTACTGCTTTGCCAAGAAGGTACCCGCGCCTCCACGACGTCGTGGTCCCATGTGTCGAGCTCGAGCGTCTGAGGATGGCCCATCGATCAGGGAACGCCAGGACGGTTGATGCCTGTGGCGGCCGCGTCAGTCCTCACCACCATCTTCACCGTGGCCATGGCCTGGTTCTGTACGTCAGTCGTCGCTTCTGGAAGAAGTGACCATTCATGTTCTGACCCAAGTATACGTGCCTATGCAGTGGATCGCAATCTGTGGCTGACGCTGGCGGCCAGCTTCGCCTTCGGGCTGATGCTCACCTTCGCGCGGCCCGGCCTCAACACCTACGTCATTGAGCAGCGGTAAGTAGAGCGCTGAGCTGGAGAGTGAATGAGCTCGGCCGAGCATGCAAGATGGCGGTCTATAACGTATGACTTGTGTCGTGTTGTGGCCTCTCCAGACCGCAGAGTGCGTCAAGCGTGCAGGCGTGCGTGTACTCGTTCCAGTTCCAGTATTCGTTCGTCGTGCTCAACTTTGGGCCGGCGCTGATCGAGCACTACTCGGTGGCGTGGGTCTTCACCGGACTGGCCCTGAGCGTGTTGGTCCTGTGCGTGCCTCTCATTGGCCTCATGTGCTACTCGATCCCAACAGACAAAAAGTAAAAATAATTTCAAGACTATTTTCGAAGAACTGCTCATCGGCTAATCTGAAACACACCTTGACAATGGACGAGGACACGTTTCTTCGCACGGTACTGGGGTTGCAAGGTGCCGTACAGGCACAGGCTCTTTTGCTGGAAATAAACGACCGATGCTTCTCCCTCTGCATGCGCGAAGCAACGTTCGATTTGCCGCTAGATGACACGCAGAAAGAGTGCCTGAGCACTTGTGCCGTCAAGATGGTCGATTCTGAGACTCTGGTCGCTCACAAGGCGCAGCGCAGTCTCAGGAAGTACCGCAAGCCCATCAAGGTGAAGCCTACCATAGCCGAGGGTGGTGAATGGAGCTCTGCAATCCTGAAAGAAGATGCAGATCGAGAAGCCGAAGAGCAGCGAAAGCAACAAGAACTGCTGCTGCAATCGCAATTACAACCACAACCACCAAAACAAGAAGAAGCCCAGCAACCGCCACAAGAACAATCGAAAACAAGTGAATAATGCACAATCCACTGCCCTTTTTTTTGCTCCTCGGCGGAAGTAGCGGGGCGCCTACGGCTTCCACTTAAGAAATGTCAAGTGGCCAGCTCCAAGGTTCGGTATCAAGAGCCACGAGGCCCGTCTCGAGAGGGGAAGTTTATGCGGCCAACGAGGGCCAAAAGGCTTGTAGCAAACAACAGTATTTGTGAGCAGCTTGCGCTCTCAGTTGTAGTGGTGGCCATCGCACTCAGCCTTGCACTGGCGCTCGTAAGGGCACTTGTCACCTGCCTTGAGGTAGTTGCTCTTCGAGTCGGGGTAGCAGCCGGAGCCGTCCGCGTAGAAGACACCGCGCTCGGTCTGTGCGGGGTAGCACCCGCGGCCATCTCGGTAGTACCACTTGCCCTCGATCTGACGCGGGCAGCAGCCGTTGCTGTCCTTCTCCTTGTTGTAGGGGCACTTGCCGTGTTCCTTAGTCGTGGTCTTGTACTCCTCCTTGGTCGTGGTCTTGTGCTCCTGCGTGGTCGTCTTGTGCTCCTCGCTCGTGGTCTTGTGCTCCTCCGAGGTCGTCTTGGGAGGGTAGTAGTGCGTGGTGGTCTTCTCCTCGCTCGTGGTCTTGGGAGGGTAGAACTTGGTCGTGGTCTGCTCCTCGCTGGTCGTCTTGGGCGGATAGTACTGTGACGTGGTCTTGTGCTCCTCTGAGGTAGTCTTAGGCGGGTAGTACTGCGTGGTCGTCTTGTGCTCCTCCGAGGTCGTCTTGGGAGGGTAGTAGTGCGTGGTGGTCTTATGCTCCTCGCTGGTCGTCTTGGGCGGGTAGTAATGAGTGGTGGTCTTCTCCTCGCTCGTGGTCTTGGGCGGGTAGTAGTGAGAGGTCGTCTTGTGCTCCTCGGTCGTGGTAATCGGCGGGTAGTACTTGGTCGTGGTGTCGTAGTGACACTCCATGGTCGTGGTCTTGTGCTCCTCGCTGGTCGTCTTGGGCGGGTAGTAATGCGTGGTGGTCTTCTCCTCGCTCGTGGTCTTGGGCGGGTAGTACTTGGTCGTGGTCTTGTGCTCCTCGCTGGTCGTCTTGTGCTCCTCGCTCGTGGTCTTGGGCGGGTAGTAGTGCGTGGTGGTCTTATGCTCCTCGCTGGTCGTCTTGGGCGGGTAGTAATGCGTAGTGGTCTTCTCCTCGCTCGTGGTCTTAGGAGGGTAGTAGTGCGTGGTGGTCATCTCCTCGCTGGTCGTCTTGGGCGGGTAGTACTTGGTCGTGGTCTTGTGCTCCGACGTGGTCTTGGGCGGGTAGTACTCCTTGGTCGTCGTGTGCTCGTAGCCGTCATGAGGCTTCTCACAGCTTGAGTAGCACTTCTGCTCATGCGGGCAAGACTTGCCCGCCGCGTTATACGAGCCGCTGTCGTCAGGATAGCATCTGGGCATCGCGTCATCAGCGCGTCAGTCGTGAGGGAATGAGAATGACAGTCAACGATGCAGACGTACCCGTTGGAGTCTGCGTAGTAGACATGGCCGTAGATCTCCTTGGGGTAGCAATGGTTGTTGGCGTCGCGGTAGTAGGGATTGCCCTTGATAATCTCCGGGCAGCATCCGCTGGCGTCTGGCCAGTAGCCGTAGGCGCAAGGCCCGCCCGAGTTTGCTTCGGCTGATGCCATCATCGAGGCGATCATAGCTGCCGCTAGGGCGCAGAGAAGGAAGAGCTTGGCGCTCGTCATGATTGTCGAGGGTGTAGAGGCTGTTGGCTGCTTGCAAGTGCTTGGTGCAATGATGAAACAGACAACAAACTCTGCCTTTTGTGGGCGCAACTGGCCAATCAGAGTGCATCAGAGCACAACTGAAAAGCGGCCGACAGCGAGGTTAGAGGGCGTACGGGAGTGCAAACACGTTCGAAGGAAACGGAATGCCAGCCGTGACGTGCTCAAGAGTGATTGACGGTACCTTGTCCTGGAGTTAGCTTGGCCACGAGGAAACGGGTTGCAAGTCCACCGACGCAACCTGCAACCAACCCAGCACCTGTCTGGCCAATCCTTTCCCCCGACCCAGCAGCCAGGTTCGAATCCTGGCATGAAAGGTCTACATCAAGACTTAGGTGGAAGAACGTGGTTCGTGCGGCCACCCTTTTAGCGCACAAGGCGTTGGGTGTGACCTGCGGGCTTGTGGGGTGCAATTCATTTCCAGCTGGTGTCGACACTCTGAACATGTCGAGGTAACCGCTACAACTTGGTGGTGGTTTTTGTTTTCTGGACTGGCCGCGTTGCTGGTGGGCGACGCACCCTCTTCCCAAGTTGACTCTTTAGTTCGATTAAAAAAAAAAGAAAGAGAGGAAGAACGAAGAGCTCAAGCGAAGGAAGAGCGAAAGCGAAAGAGAGGTGAATCGATTGAAATAGATAATCGTTAGAGCCACGGGAAACAGAGACTGGACAACAGATGGCAGACAAGCCGCCCAAGAGAGTGGTGAGCCTCGTCGATGACTCGCAACTGCTCTCTTCTTCATCGTCCGTATCCAAACGCGAACGAAAATCATCGAAAGAGGAGAAGAAGGAGAAGGAATCGAAGAAGGAAAAGAAATCGTCATCCAAGCTCGCCGACGAGAAGCGGAGCAAGTACCGCAGCCGTAGCTTGGTCGATCTCACAGCGGCCTCTGTCAGTAAGAAGGTCAGCAAGGACGCCGTCACCCCTTCATCGACCCCCTCCTTGGCTGCTGAAGATGGCAGCTCCAAGAAGTCGAGCCGCAGCAGCATCACCACCAACAAGCGAGAGCGCAAGTTGAGCTTTGCCTCTTCAGATGGTTCCTCTCTACTTCCATCATCTTCTTCTACGTTGTCATCTTCATCTCCCCCGACCTCCCCGCCGCCCAGCTCGCTGGGCTCCTGCAGCTCTACCGTCATCTCCTCCCGACGCGGCAGCGACTCAACCTCTTCATCTTCATCATTGTCGGCTGACGTCATCAAACCGAGGAAGGAGAAGAAGGACAAGAAAGACAAGAAGGAGAAGAAGGAAAAGAAGGAAAAGAAGGAGAAGAAGGGCGGCAGCGACATCACCAGCAGCATCAAGGCCGCGTCCAAAGCAAAGAAGCCCAAGTCCAAGTCGGGCTCCTACATCGGGTCGAGCCTCTCCAGCCGCAACCTGACCCCGCGCGGCTCCATCTCGGACGGCGCCTCGTCAGCCCCGTCCCACCTCTCCATCGAGGACCTCACCATCCCCGTCCCCGTCCGGACTTCTTCTTCTTCTTCTTCTTCGACCAAGCCAGCGCCAGCGACGGTCACGACGACGGCAGAGGCGGCGACACCATCGGCGACGGAGACGACAGCTGAGGCGGCGACGGTGGCCAAGGCCGCGACAGAGGCTGAGGCGAAGCCCAAGCGCGTGGCGACGCTGTTCCTGGAAGAGTTTGGGATGAGCCCCAAACCCGCCCGGGCCGCCGCTGCCCCCGAGCCGCCGCCTGAGGAGAAGGCGGTGGACGCAGAGGTGTCAGAGAAGAAGGGAGAAGAGGAGAAGAAGGAGGAAGAAGGAAAAGGAGAGCAGGAAAAGAAGGAAGAAGAGACGGCGAGCAAGTCGGAGACCGACGCGCCGCTTCCAACGGATAAGAACGAAGGGAAGAACGAAAACGAAGAGAAAGAAACGGAAGGGGTAGCTCCCGCAGATGGACATGACACGAAGGAGGATGATGGGCAGCGTAGCGACGAAAGCTCAGAACCGCAGAAGGAGGAGAAGGAAGAGAAACCCGTCGAAGAGAAGATGGATAGCGGCGTGGAAGAACCCAAAGTTGTGGAGGCCGAGGAGAAGCCTGGCGAGGCAAAGAACGAAGCTGAGGCAAAGAACGAAGACGAAAAGAACGAAGGCGACGTGAAGAACGAAGACGTCGAAACGGCCGGGGAGACGGCCGTCGTGCCCGATGCCGCGGCCGCCGCTGCCAGCGCAGATCAACAACCACAGCAACAGAGCGCGGCGAATGACAACAAGGAGGACGAGGAGAAGGAGACGGACGATGAAGACACGGAGGAAACCGACGACAGCCGACGATCTTCGACTGCATCAATGTCGGACGAGACCTCTGACAAGAGCGACGATGTGGAGGCCGTCCCGGCCGTAGAGCCGTCCTCGCCGAGCGACGCCGAACCGGTGCATTCCAACAGGCAGCGGACGGGCACGCAGGCCTTCTTCGACGCGATGCGGCTGGGCGCGGCCAAGCTAGGCACCTCGTCCGAGCAACTCGTGCTACCAATTAACCCGACCCGCTCGGCCTCGTCCGGCGCACTCCCCATGGCCTCGGCTGCTGACGTCAGCAACAGCGGCGCGGCCAGTGGTGCCACGTCATCCTCGGGCTCGACATCCGCCCGCGCCGCGTTCGGCGCCGCCCACACGCTGTCGCCACGCGGCCCGGCGCCACCTCAGCCGCTGCCCTCGCGCTCAGTGTCGGCCCTGGCCCAGGCCCTTCAGCAAGCCCCCGCAGCGGGTCCGGCGCCCACCAAGCAGTGCCCGACGCCCACGCCCAAGGGCAACGTGCTCGAGCGGGCCAAGCTCCTCCAGCAACAACAGCAGGCGGGCGAGGAAGGCGGCGACGCGGAGCAGCGCAAGCTGGTGAGCCCGCGTCTCGGGGGCAACGTGCTCGAGCGGGCCAAGTTCCTCCAGCAGCAGCCCGAAGCTGATAAGCCGCCTAGCGGTCAGCCGGCGGTCGACATCCCGCGCGGCAACGTGCTTGAGCGGGCCCAGTTCCTGCAGGCCCCACAGCCCTCCTCTGCGGTGCGTCGTCCCTCGTCCTCGTCCTGTGCATTCTTTGCATTCTTTTCCTGACACCAACTAGGCCGCGGCTGGTGAGGCGTCGCCCAAGCCGGCACTCGACGTCCCGCGCGGCAGCGTGCTGGAGAAGGCCCAGTTCCTACAGGCCCCGCAGCCCTCCTCTGTGGTGCGCGTCCTCTGTGCAGCGTTCTTGGCATTCTTTTGAGGAAATGACTCAGGTTTCTGGCTGGCGCAGCGGCGGCCGAGCACGGCCGAGGACCTGGTGGGCGCCGAGCCCAAGAAGGTGAACCCCAAGACGATGGCCATGTTCGATTCCATTCTGCAGCAAATGGTGCGGCATGGCGGCCTCGGGCCGGCCGACGCGCCCGTCGGAGCCAAGCCGACGACCAGCCGAGACCGGTCGGACAGCGACAAGGAGCGCAAGGCCGCCGAGGCCGCGGGCTCGTCGAGCCGCGTCCGGGCGATACCGGTCCTGCCTCCGTCCTCTTCGACCGGCGCAACAACGCCGCAGGCGACCACGACAACGACAACAACGACTGCCACCGCAGGTGCCGCCGCGGCAAGCGGCAGTGAAGCGCCGGCGGCTGCGGAAGCGCTCAAGAGCCCGCGTCGTCGCCCGCCCCAGACGTCGCCCTCTAGCTCTCCACCGTTGGTCGCGCCCGATGCCGTCCACGTCCAGTTCTCGGAGCCCGACCCCAGCACCGGCAACCGGTCCGCAATCCCCACAAATGTTTAACTTTATACTTATTCCAATTATTGATTGTATTTTGTTTCTCATTTCTTATTGAGCGCAGAATCGTGAGCCTTGGCACTGTGCCCGGATTGATCAACCGGCTCACGTGCGCCGACGAAGACCCTTCTGGTTCGTCCTCTCCTCGCTTTCGTTTTCGTTTTCGCTTTCGCTTTCGTTTTATTTATTATTTGAAAAATGATTTGTGAAACAGGCTTCGATCGCGACTTGTATATCGACGTCTTCCTGCTCGTCCATCCGCTGTTCGTGGCCTCATCCACGGTGCTGGACCACCTGCGCCAGACGTACGTCCTCACGGGCGCGCTGCCGTCCATGCTCGAGGAAAAGAACAAGGCCAAGGGCTACCGCTCGCCGGCCGTGCGCGTGATCCAGATCATGACCCAGTGGGCCGACCGCTTCCCGCTCACCTTTGCCAACGACAAGGCCCTCGCGGCCAAGTTCGAGAGCTGGGTCGACGAGCTCCGCAAACAGCGCGAGGCCGAGAAGAAGGAGAAGCGAAGCAAGGACCGCGCCACCGTCGCCTCCAAGATCGACTTTGCGCCCTTCTTCGCCGCTGCCGCCAAGCTGGTGCCTTTCTTTTCCCTTTTTGACCCCACAAGGAATTTATGGCTTTACTAACAATTATTTCCGAAACGTTTCAGAAATCGTATCTGGAAAACCTTGAGAGCGAGCTGAAGGCAGAGGAGGAGGCCGAAGCCAAGGCCGCGGCCGAAAGCAGCAGCAAAACGGAAGAGGAGCCCGTAGTTGAAGAGGAGTTTTTGGGCGCAGCGCCCATCATCAAGGAGGTACGTCCAGCCCTGATCCACCCGCCTTCGGGCAACATCTTTAACCCGACGAGATTGCTCATTTGTTGGGGGTTGATACATCGCAGCTTTCGGCCAAGGAATTGGCGCAGCAGCTGACACTTGCAGACTTCAAGACGTTTTCGCGTATCAGCCCTAGCGAGGTGGCCTATCCCCCTTTTGCTTTTGTTTTCGCTTTCGCTCTTTTTCATGTCGACACATTCGCTTTCGTTCTTCTGATCCAGTGGTTTGGGGGGGGGGCGAATTCAGTATTTCCATCAAAATTGGGTCAAGCACAAGGAGTACGCGCGAAATCTGTCGGCCATGATCCGATGGTTCAACGAGGTCAGCTTGTGGGTCATGACCCAGATCGTGACCGGGGCCGAGGTCAAAGACCGCGCCAAGACCATCTCCAAGTTCATCAACGCCGCCAAGGAGATGCGCGCGCTGAACAACTACAACGGGATCATGCTGCTCCTGTCGGCCCTCAACAACTCGTCCATCCGCCGACTCACGGCCGAGTGGGAGGTACAACAACAACAACAACGTCTTGTTCAGTCTCGTCCTCGTCATTTGGAGGCTAACCTGGGCTGCTCTGGGCTTTGGCATCAGTCCGTCGGGCCCAAGGCACAGCTGGCGCTGGACAACCTGTACGAGCTGCTCAACCCCGACGAGAACTTTGCCAACATGCGGGTACTTTTTTGCAGCATTTGCGCACTTTTTTTTGATATTATTTTATTTTGGTGAGATATTTGTTGCATTTTTTGCTCATGTAAACGTGTTGCAGACGACGCTTTCGTTGTGCACGCCACCAGTGATCCCCTTCATGGGATTCTACTTGACGCAGGTCACCTACATCGACGAGAATGACGACACCCGAGACGGCATGGTCAACTTCAACAAAATGATGATGCTTGGTATGCCGACTCTTTTTTTTATTATTATATTGATTTAATTTATGAATTAATTTTTCGACAAATAATAGGGCGGGTGATGCTGGAGCTGAACCGATACCAGAACGCAACGTATCCATTCAAGCCACTTCCTCTGGTGCAAAGCTACCTGCTCGACCGGAAAGAAGCCACCGGCAAGAAGAAGTCTGCATATGGCCGCATGCGCTGGATGGACGAGAAGGGCGTCTACGACAAGTCACTCATCATCAAGCCCCGTGGCTCGTGATCCAGAGAGCGATCCAACCCAAGAGAGCTCCTGTCTGTACTTTTCCGCTTGACCCAATAATCAAACGTTCTCATGTCCTTTTCTTTCAAAAAAAAAAAAAAAATAGAAATTCTATAAAATTTATATAGATTTATTTATAAAGGATTAATAAATAAACAAACAAAGAGGCAAAAAAGCCGGTGTCAGCGTCATGGGTTGGTTACCGGTTGATCCCACCCGGACCCGACCACACACGGGCCGGCTCACAGGTGAGACCAGCCAGGTTTGCAAACAAACAAAGTCTTTTTGATTCGAAGTAACCCAACGACTAAGCACCGAGCCTGCCCTTTAGCTCTGTGGAGGCCTAAGAGAGCAGCCGACGACCTCGCATCCTCCCACTTATGGTTATCGACAAGAATTAAATTATATTATTCTTTTAAAAATTGTTTTTTCTGGTCTGTGATGGAAGGCAGGGCGTGGTCTCAGCGAGAGCAGGACCGCTTGCCGCTGGAAGTGTGGGCGCAGTGCTTTGCCTTCCTCAGCGCAGTGCATGACCGAGCGGCTGTAGCTGCTGTACGTTCTTCTCTTCTGCATCTTTGTTTTCTTGAGTTGACCAGAAAGGGCCTGGGCAGACGTGCGTAGATTGGGCGCAGCTGGCCTGGCGCAACTGCAGCACGCTGGACATGAGCAACTACCACAAGCTCGTCACCGGAACCCCCAAGTGTGCCCTCTTTGGCGAGGTAGTTGTTTGTTAATCTTTCCGTTTCATTCATCAAAGGCCGCTTGTTGCTCACCCAGCGCGCAGCGTGGCCTCATACTCCGCTGCACGCATGTACGCGAGCTCAACATGCGCAAGGCCACCATCACCAACGCCCACATCTCACGCGCGCTCGACCGCTGGCCCTCGCTTGAGCGCCTCAACCTGGTGCGTGTGTCGCACCTCGCGACGAGAAGACTCAGTGAACTGATGAGCGACTCTTCCTCATCTCGCGTACATCGCCAGAGTTGCATCGTCAAAGTCAACGCCGCCACGATGGCGCTGCTCGGCGCCCGTCTGGGCCCTCGCCTCAAGGCCCTCAGCCTCGAGAGCTGCCGCAAGCTCGAAAACGCCCCCTTTGTGCAGGTGCGCAGCCCAAGCCCACGCGCCACGGGCCAAAGCGCCGGCCTCACAACACGCACACGCGCATACGCGCGCGCGTGGGTGCGCACAGCTGTGCGCGGCGTGTCCCAACATCGAGGCGCTGCACATCCGCGGGTGCTACAAGCTGTCCGACGACGCTCTGCAAGCCATCGGGGCCTCCCTGCGCCACCTGCGCGTCCTCAACATCCAGGGCCTGCGCAAGGTGACCGACGTCGGGCTGGGCCATTTGGCCAACACCCCAGCGTCAACGTCGGCGTCGGCGGCGGCGGCGGAGCTCGAAGACCTGGACATGCAGTCGTGCTCGCCCCACATCAGCAAAAAGGCAATCAAGCGCCTCGTGCGGCGCGCCACCGGCCTGCGCCGGCTGGTCCTCAAATTTTGCCCGCAGGTCGACGACGGCGTCCTCCGCGCGATCGGGGACGCCCTCGGGCCCACGCTCGAGGAGGTCGAGTTTCAGGGCTGTCCCGCCGAGCAGATCACCGACGACGGGGCGGTCCACCTCGTGTCGCGCTGCACGCGCCTGAGACGCTTGAACCTGAACGGGATGACGCGGCTGACGGACGCCACGCTCGCGGCCGTGGGCCGCCACTTGGCGTGCGTCGAGGAACTGGAGATGAAGGACTGCAGGTCGCTCACGGACGCCGGCCTGCGTGACCTGGCCGCGCCCGACGGGGTCGTGCGCCGTTTGCACACGTTCAATTTTGAGTTTTGTCAATTGATCGCCGACGACGGCGTCGCCCAGCTGTGCGCTCTGGCGCGTCGCCGGAGGCACGAGCAGGCCACGCCGGTCCGCATTCTCAACATTGGCCACCTGCCGCGGCTCACCGGCAGCGCGCTGGCGCTGGTGGCCAGAGACGCCGGGCCCGACCTCCGCTCGCTCAACTTGGCCGACTGCACGCTGGTCGACGAGGAGGCCGTGCTGGCCGTGCTGCGGGCTTGCACGGGGCTACGCGTGATGAACCTGCGCGGGCTGCCGCGGCTGACCGACCGCGTGTTGGCTGAGATGCTTGACCACGATTGTTTTGCGCTCGAGAAGCTGCAGGTCTCGCGCGCGTCTTTTACATCGACCGGGCTGGAGACCTTTGTCCAGCGTAAGCGAGCGAGTCTGCACCTGAACATCGCCGAAGAGCCTGTTGTCGCCAACGACTGCGACGCAGCCACCGCCTGATACAACATCAGGCTAATGTAAAACCTCCTTTGATGGTCCGTGTATACTTTGTTGGTGGAAGGAAGCATTGCCGAGCACCAACAAAAGCGGTGGTTGGACACTCCCAGAGTCGAACTGGGACCTCCTTTCAGGCAATTGGCCACATCGAATGGGTAGTCTTAATGCCAGTGGCTTCTTGAGGGAGGGAGGTGGTGCAGATCACACAAGTTTCGGGGCTTGCCCTCCGTGCCACGCTCCTCTTCATGGCGCACATCAACCCCCATCCCCCCAAACAGCTGTTCATGCTCTCGTCAGTTTGGGTGAAACAAGTGCTCAAGGCCGACAAGAGAACGAACCCACAAACGATTGGCACAGGCGGTGAGTGAATGAAAGTAGCGCTCTGATGGCCATGTCCTCTCTTCTGCCTCTTCATCATCGTCGTCGTCATCATGCTCCATCTTGCTCCATGACTCGTCACCTATTATGTGAGCCAACAGGAGGGAGGAGATGAGGAAGGTCGTCCAAGGTTGAGCCAAAGACACGATCGTGAAGTGAGCAGCAAGCACCAAAGCGAAACAGGTGAACGTCGGCAAGAGGTCCGGCCGTGCAGCGCCCGCCGTGCACCACCATCACGCCCTCGCGCGCCAACACCGCCGCCTGATGGCCGTGTCGGGCCGTAAAGCTGGCGGGCACTCCGTCCAGCTTGCGCCACTCCCTCCGCCCTGTTGCCGGGCCGCGTTTCGTTTTAGGGACCCAAGCACACAGGGTCGCGCACAGCCCTCCAGAAGGCCGGAATGGCACCGAAATGAAACGCAAAGGCGTCTGCGTGGTTGATCGACCCGGTGTAGCCGCCCACGACGATCATACTCTCGCCGTCCGCGCTCACCACAGCTGAGTGCAGGTGCCTTGCCATTGGCGCTTCGCCACTGGCGGGCTCGACCAGCTCCCACGTCCTTGTTCCTGCGTTGGACCTCTTCTCATTAGTTTTGTGGACATGAAAGTGGGAAGTGCACCTGGCGAAGCAAGTGTACGAAAGTGGAAGCAGAAGAGGTCGTTGGTGACACGGTTGGCGAACCCGCCAAACACCCACATCATCGTTTCATCGTCCTTCTTGTTGTTTCGCGTTGCGCGCGCGAGGACGGCCGTGTGGCCCCAGCGAGGCGTGGGCGCTTCGCCCTTGGACTTCACCTCGGACCACTTGTTCTTCCCTGTACAAGCACCCCACATGTTCGCCAGTGAACCACCACGCGAGAAGGCCCAACAAGGTGCGGACGGTGGTACGTACGAAGGTCGAATTGGAGCAGCTGCGTCGAGGGCTTGCCCGCTGTGACGCCGCCAAAGATGAACATGGCGTCGCGCCACACAACCGCCGAGTGCGAGTGTCGTCCCGCCGGCCACATGGACGACTTCTTCTTGGCCGTCACTTGGCGCCATTGGCTCTTCACTGCACCAGACCACGTTAGGCAAAGGCTCATGTCATGACACCTGGCGAAGAAGGAGGCGCAAGCGCGTACCCAAGTCGTAGAGGAAAAGGTCGTTGAGGGGCTGGTGGTCGGGGCCAAAGCCGCCGAAGACGCACAGGGCGGGCCCTTTGGGCCACTCCGCCGCCGAGTGGCCATGTCTTCTTGTTGGCCACGCCTCGCCTCCTGCTTTCGTCTCCTCTTCCATTTCTCTTGGCCTAGTCGTGAAGCACCGTTTCTGGATTGGCTCGTTTGTTCACTTAATGACCATATTCGCCAGTGCCGATAAACCAACCTTTATTTTTGCTTGTGCTCGTTTTGATGGTGCGTTTGTGCTTGACGGAGGAGAGGCTTGGGCCGAACATCCTATGCACGAAAAAGCCAAAACCAAAAACAAGAAAAAGGCAACGGAGTTGTGGTTATGTACAAAAGGGGGTTGATGGAAGAGGAGTATCTCCTCGCCAAACAGTGCCTTTCCATTTATTCCATCATCGGCGGTTTTTGGAAAGCATTAATAAATAGTAAAAAAGAATAATAAATAATAATAATAAATAATCAAAACATTTCTTCCTCGAGGAGCTCGTTGCGCGGGGTTTGAGGTCAGGATGACGGTGACCGGTGATCATCGGGCCTTGGCCGAGGGGGACGTAGCGGTTGGCGACTGTGAAAGGCCATTGTAGTGGTGAGCGCAGGTAGTTTCTGTCTCATCCCGCTCGAGGACGTGGATCATGAGTGTCCGCGGGTCGTAGACCACCTTGAGGCGCGCTCCGGGCTTGACCAGGGGCATGACGACGCGGTCCCAGTCGGGCGTTCGGCGCATCCGGAGTCGCGAACAGAAGCGGCTGTGTGGCAAAGGCGCCGCCAGCACAATCTCTGTCAAACTCGGCGTCGTTTGGCTCGTGGCTGTGGGCTTCTCCTCCGCTGGGGTGGGGCTCAGCGCTTGCGAATGGCTCATGTGGAACATCTCGGCCGAGGTCGGGGCGGAGACGCTCTTCTTGAGTGACGAAATAAAAGCGCAGGGCTGGGTGGCCTTGGCTGCGGCCTCACCTTCACTTCGCTTGTCGCCGCTGCTGTTGTCGGCCGCGGAGTGGAAGCCGAGGACCTGGACAGAGGCCGTGACCAGGCGCAGTTCACCGGCGACGGACGTGCTGCTGCAGTTTCCCATCTTTGTGCTCAAAGGCGGTGAGGTCGAGACAGGCGAGTAAGAGGCCGGAGAGGCAGCGGAAGAGGCTTGCGCGCGGGTGATCGGAGTGGAGTTGGTGTAGGACGACCCCGGAGAGTCGACGAATAAGGAGAGCCGCGCGCGACACTTCGAAGCAGCTGGGCGCTGGTGACTGTTGGGACGATCCCAGGCTGTCGGGCAAGCCAGGATACGGAGTTTGGAATTGGGCCCACGAAGGAAGCGCTGTCTCTTCGTAAGAGGATGTTGTTGTTGTTGTGGGTTCCTTGGCTCTCGACCTGCTGTCAGGTCGACCGCAGCGGATGAACGTTCGACTCAGTGGCGCAAGGTGGCGATACGTGAATGAAGTGGTGCGCTGGCCTTTTTGTTACGGGCGTGTCAAAAGAAGCTTGCTACAGCGGCGACTCGGGCTGAGGGTCGATCCTGCTCCCTTTCCTCTGGTTCTCCTGTGTGGAAAGAAAGCAAGAGAATGACACAAACAACCTGATCCCTGGCACGCCAACGATGTCAGCATGTTTGATTGTCGATTGGGCAATGACCGCTTTCTACTCGCGCGTCCGCGAAATGTTGCTGAACTTGCCACTAGCCCTGCAAGGCCTCCCACGCACCTTGCTTTTGGTTTGTGCTTGCGTGGTCTAGAGCAAGTTCCGCGTGAGATCATAGTGGGGCAGTTTGCCGAAGGAACTCTGAAAACCACCCTTTAGTGGGCAAGGGGGAATGATGGCTTCCCCTTTAAGTTTTCGTCTTCCCTCTAGGACCGTTTTGCCTCTCCAGGCCCAACGCTTGTGGCGTAACGCCAAAGGCTTGTGGCGCTCCACACTTGCTGACGTCAGCACACGGCGTTTAGGCCAAAAGAAAAATGGACGAGAAAAGTGAGCGGCGCAGCTCTTTACGGCTGGGAAAAGCAGAGGGAAAGGAAGCGAGAGTGGGGAGATAGCGGCTCCTCGGTGGCCAGGGGTTTTCTCCAGGACCTTGAGACCGCACGCCTTGTTGATTCGTAGCATTTGGATCCCATCTGCAGCACAGCCCTTTTTTGCTCCGCCCGCATTCGCTTCTTCTTTCTCTTCGGCTCAGCCCTTTGGCCCTTTCCGCGTCAGATTTAAACTGAAGAAGAAGGGGTGAGCTCCTCGGCACCAAACTCGACTGCAGACTCAATCTCGAGTGATCGTTAGAAATGGAGTGGGACAGGCGACACTCTGCCTTCCTCTATCATCTCCTATCAGGTGGACAGCCCGTACATCGGGACAAGCTGCACTACGAGCTCCTCGCTAGTCGAGCAAAGACCAGCCCCAAGCTCGACTCTCATCAACCCCGTCAGCGGACACAACACACTCTGCCCCAGAAGCGGAAGAATGGTGTTGAGAGCAGCAGCAGCAGCACCGATAAGACGGGCGGTGAAGAAGAGGACAGCAGCAAATCTCCACTGACCACCATAATCGAGCAGCAACTGCCCTCGCCCCGAACCATGGCACTTCGAGAACAAGAATTGGAGAAGGATGTAAAGCAATTCGCAAGTGCTGCCACCGCGGCATCCTCAGCCTCATCGAAAGCGGCGATGGAGAGACGACAGGAGGCCAAGCTGCTCTTCATCAAGTTGTGCTGGGAGGTGGTGGCCTGGTCCAACGAGGGCTGGGTGTGGGTCGCGCTATCGCCCTTCTTCCTCTTGCTCTCCTTCTTCTACCTCGACCCATTGACCATCGCCAAGGTCAAGTACCTTTACATAATGCTCCTCGTCGACATCCTGCTCACTGGTGGCATCAAGTACGCCACCAAGCGGACGCGACCTGCCTATAACAAGGTTACCTTTCCTTCCTGTGTTGTGCTCAAGATCTTGCCCTCATGTTCTTCCCATTTATTCCCAATTTATTTCCATTTATTCTCTTTAATCACAATAATGATCCTCAAATCACAAGCAAGAGCACCTCTTAATCGTTAAACTCTTGTTGCGCACTTGATCCAAGCTTGACGCCGACTTGTCTTCTTTTGCGCGTCGTGTGCGTGTTCTGTCCAACAGGGTGGGCTCTTCGTAGGACCGGACATTTTTTCGTTTCCCTCCGGTCACAGCTCGCGAGCGATGCTGCTCCTCCACGTTTCCATCTACGTGTTTGGTTGGCAAAGCCTGTGGAGCAACATCGCCGGTACTCAACCGCGCGCTCTCTTCTTCTTTTCTTTGATGAAGAAGGCCAGCAGGCTTATGTGGTTGCTCGTCGCGGCGGGGCAGTGATGTGCTGGGCGGTCCTGGTGGCGATCTCGCGGCTCGCGCTGGGGAGGCACTTTCTGACAGATGTGATGGGAGGCCTCACTCTGGGCGCGCTCGAGTTCTGGGCCACGTTTTTCGTGCTCCAGCGCTTCATGTTTCTCGAGTGAGGAACAATGACGGACGCACACATCAACACACAACAAACACGTCAACACACACACACACACATACACTTACACACAACAAACCGAGATATCATGAAGCGGACCGGTGTGGCCTTGGTGGACATGCGGCACATCGTCGTCCTCCCCAAAATACAAACCTATTTATCCTTCTCTGATGGCGATTTCTTTATTTGTTGGTTGTGCTCACCAAGTGGCCGCAGCACGCAAGCTTGATTGATGATGGCGATGACACAGATGGCCAGATTGGGACCAACAACAACGTTCTTCCGAACTTCCTGTCATCATCGTCGACGATGATGCCTTTGGCCTTGTGGTCTCGCCCGAAATTACGGGCTTGGCAAGGAGGAGGAGTGACGGCATTTCGACGACATTTGCGACAGGCCCGCAATCATCGGGCGAGGCAGGATGAGGCCCATCCTCAAGTTCTCACTTGCGGGCGGGCGCTGGTTGCAGTTGAAGTGGCCTGATCTACGGTGGGACTGGATTTTCGTCAGCGGTCCAGCCACAGGCGGTGGTGAAGTGGCCGAATACGACATGTTATTGATGGCCGACACTTCAAAAAGGACGAACCAGGTGGGCAGCTCCTTGTTTCTCTCCCGCGCCTAGACGATGACACTACGCGTGCTCGCGTTCCTCTGTTTGCTGATCGCCTCCCAACTCTTGCTGTCGGTGGCCCTCCGCACGCGCCAAGCGTCGGCCAACTCGACTGCGAATGCAACGACCGACTTTCTCCAGATTACCAATCCCGTTCTCTTCCTCCTTTGCCTCGCGGCTGCACGACGTGGTCGTGGCTTTTGCTGATCATGTGTGCGTTTCATCAGGAGTGGCATTTCGTGAACCACAACGCCTGGATGACCAGAAGCAGCCCCCAAACCGTGATTGGTGCGTAGCGACGGCTTGCTGGGTGTGCCTTCCTGAGCGTTGCCAACCCTGTGAAGCTTTCTAGGGCGCTCCAACGTGGCCAACCTGGAGGTGCTGTGGACCTTTGAGGCCATCGGAAACTCTTCAGTTGAGAACTCGCCTCTTATTGTTGGTACAGACTGGTGGTGTGCATTGCATGCCCATGGGCGATGATGTTGACGCCTGGAATGATGCACACACAGGCAATCGGTGCTTCTTCCGTGACAACGCGGCTCGCGTGTACGCCCTCGATACCACCACCGGCAACCAGACTTGGGTGTTCGACCCGTCGATCGGAGGCAACTCTGAGGGACATGGCGTAACCTACTTTGACGGCGTGATCTACTCCACCACCGGTGCTCTTACATCATCACCACATTTCTTTTGTCTTGGGCCTCTTTCCTGACGCCAACCTTTGGTTGGCGCTCAAGGGGGCAACGACACGGTCGTGGCTCTGAACGCCACGAATGGGCAGCTGATCTGGCAATCCGGCCGTTTGTCGAACGAGACCTTTGTCAACATCGGAGCTCCGCCCATCGTCTACCAAAACAAGATCATCATCGGGTCAGCCGGCGGAGACGTCCCGCCCGGCGGGCCGGGCAAGGGCGCCGTCACTGCGCTGGATCGCGCGACGGGTAGCAACGCCTTGAATCTCTGTTCCTGGTCTCAGTCCTCTGGCCAGTCATTGACTCGCGCTGTGCTTGTTGGGTGGTTCGGCCCAGGGGCGCGGCTGTGGCAAACGCCGCTGGTCAAGGGAGCCTGGGTCGAGGGCAACCTGTCCTCGATCAACGGCGGGGCCACCACCTGGAGCGGCGGTGCGTTGGACGTCGACACTGGAATCGTCTACATGCCCGCCGGTACGTTTCCCGCCCGCTTGTTCTCCCGTCTTTGCTCCCCCGCCTGATGTACCGCCACACGGTACAGGAAATGCTGCGCCAGACTTCAACGCCAGCACCCGGCCGGGGGAGCAGCTCTACTCCAATCACATGGTGGCGATCAACGTGACCGACGGGTCGATCGTGTGGGCCACCCCGTTCATCCACCCCAACACCTCGTTGAACATCACCGTCGCCATCCCGGACGTGCACGACTACGACGTGGCGTGGGGCAGCCTCATTCGCCAGGTCGACTATGGCCGCGGCCCGGAGAAGATCGTGCTCGGCCACGACAAGTTCACCAACCTCGTCGCCATGAACGCCTCCACGGGCGCCATCATCTGGCACAAGGTCTTGGGCACGCAGCTCAACACCGACGCCGTGCCCACCGAGCAGGGGACGCCGCCGACCTATCCCAACACCCAGAGCGGCGTGGAGTCCTACCTCGCCGCCGATGAAACCACAATCTACGCGGCCCTGAGCGAGTCGGCCAGCCGCTTCTTCTCCAACGGAACCGAAGGCTTCACCGAGCTGGCCCTGGACGCGCCGGGCATGGAGAACGCCATCGGCAACGGCTCGATTCTGGCCATCGACCTCAAGAACGGCTCGATCAAGTGGGAGTACCCCACCCAGTTCCCCACTTGGGTCTCGCCGCTGGTGACCAACGGGATCGTGTTCTCCGGCCACATCACCGGCCCGGGCAATGTCACGGCCTCTGACGAGTTCAGCGCGCCGCTCAACACGACCAACGTCGTGCGCGGCGTCCTGATCGCCCTCAACGCCAACACGGGTGCGTTTGGTTTCCCACCCATGTGGCTACAGAGCTCTGACCAACCACGGGCTCTGTAAAACAGGTTCGTTGTTGTGGCAGCACCAGATGGACATCCCCATTGGTATCGGCGGACCCTCCATCAGCCCCAACGGGCTTCTTCTGGTCCCGACCGGAAGTCCGGACGAGATCGGGTCCAACACCAAGGGCACAGTTGTGGCGTTTGGCTTCTCCTCCTCCGGTTCCTTCTACTGACCTACTGCGCCCATAAAGCAACCAAAAAAGGACTTTTTTTTGCGGTCATGTCCACACCGGGAGTCGAACCGCAGCGCACATGCCTGGCCCTAAAAGTTTTGGCGGAAATCTCGCGGAACGAGTCTGGTCTTGGCCGAGCTCGTTGCCGTGTTCTCCACCTGCAAGGGAGGCTGCATGGTGGCTGAGAGCCACGCGATAACACGCCTCGGCGGTAGCCGCTTACGCGACGTCCTCGCTTTCTTGTGGTTTTCTGGGTCGTTCGCGCTGGCCCAGGCGGCCATCATGAGCCGAGTGCGGTTTGAACTCCTGCGTAGCTCGTTTTTACAGTGCCTTGGGGGCAGAGCAAGTTTCACAGAGCCGCCTTCGCCATTCGACGGCAGTTCGGCGTCACGTCTTGTTGTTCCGCCACTTGTCTTGTGGCCAGTGACTGCAGTCAGCTATTTCTACTTCATCCGATACACAGCACACCACCGAGAGATAGAGAGCGTCAAGAGATATTGAAAGAAGGAGAGGATGGCAGCCACCACTACACAACACATGCTCGAGGTGGCCGAGTGGCTGAACATGATTGGCCTCGGCGAGTACAAGGCCGTCTTCGAAGCCGAGGGTTACGACGACCTGGGCGTGGTGGCCGAGTTGGCCGAGGATGACCTCGACGTCCTCAACATCACCAAGCCCGGCACCCGCAAGAAGCTCTTGCTCAAGGCCAAGGCCCTTCGTGCCGCACTCACTAAAGGTGCGCTCACCATCTCTCCTTCTTCTCCCATTTGGTTCTGTCCCTGGGAAGCACTGTCCCAGGTGTTACCAACAAGGTCTGTGGTGGCTTGTTTCACGAGTTCTGGGTTTGCCTGGATTTGAACCAGGGCAAATTTAAGTTTAAATTGAATTTTTTGTTGTTGGCGGTCGGGTGCGTGACGAAACTGTTGTGTGCTTGTTGTTAAATCTCCCTCCCCTTCTTTTTCGTCTGTGCCTCACTTGGCTGCGTCTGCAGCCTCCACTATGGAGGTGCGGCAGCGTCAAGGTACCAAGATTTCAATAATCATCGTTGTCGTTTTTCGTTCTTCACCGTTTTCGTTCTTTTTCGTGCCTGCTCGCCCCCCTTCCTCCTTCCTCTCTCAAACTCACTTCGTTATCCCTCCCTCCAGTTGACCCAGTAGAGACACTCCTCCTCGAACGGCGACGGGCTGCTGCCGGTGTTCCCGTTGCGCCGACCCGAGCCACGACCGACCCCGCGCGACCAGCACAGCCCGCCCACGGGGAGGAGCAGCAACTGGCAGGCAGGAAGAGCGACATCATCGAGCGTAGCGCCTGGGAGCAGGTCGACGACGACGATGATGACGAGAAGGAAGATGAAGAGGACAAAGACCGACGCGAGAGCGACGCGTCGACGATGACGACGACCGACGAGGACGATGACGTGGCCAAAGCCAAGGAAGAGGCGCGCGAGAGCGGCACGCCCGAGCAGCCGCAGCAAAAGCAGGCCGGCGACAGCGACGTTGGCACCCACAACCGCAGCGAAGACCAACAAGCTGGCCGGTGGCGCGAGGCCAACCTCAACAGCCAGATCCAGCGGCGCGCTCAGTCGGAAGGCGCCCAGCAGGGCCGCATGGAGACCATGCTCGCCCTCGAGCGCCGCCTCAACCAAGCGGCCGTCGCCCCGCCGCAACCTGCGCCTCCACAGGCGCCGCCAGCTCCGGTCGTGCAGCAGCAGCAGATGCAGCAGCAGAACGCCGCCACCGTCGCTGGTGGCGCGGCAGAGGACGAGGGCGAGGTGATCGAAGTGCTCGACGCCGAGGGCGAGAGCCGCAAGCTGTTCCTGCGCGACCGGGCCTTCTCCTTCCGGCGCACCATGCAGCTCTTCCAGCAGCAGCAGCAGCAGCAGGCACAGGCCCAGCTTCAGCCGCCGCCGACGCCGCCCCTGCGCGGCTCGCCCGGGCTAGGGTCGGCGGCCTCGAGCCGCACGGCGTCTACGACGGTGACGTCGCCGCGCGGCCGGTCGGCGACGACGACCAACTCGCCTTATCGCTCGCCGTCGCCCTCGGCGTATACCCCCGCGCGGGCGCCCGCGTCCACAACCGCCAACGCGACGGCCTTTGCGCGTCTGCGCGCCGGCAGCGTGAGCCCGCCGGCCTCGTGGTCGCCGCCGGCCTCGGGGAAGCCGCCCTCCCCACTGCCCGCACGGGTCATCCCCGCTCGCCCGTCCACGGCCTCGCCTCCGGCCTCGTCCACGACCCCGGCCTCGGCCCCAGCTCGGCCGCTGGGCTTATCAGCCTTTGGGCCGTTTGGCCAACGTCGCGTGGTGCCGCAGCGGCAGCTGCCGGCCCTGCCGCTGCAGGCCTCGCCCAGCGCCTCGCCCGAGGTCCCCGCCGTCCTGGCACGCCAAAGATTTGGCGCTGCGGCCTCGGCCAACGTGTTTGCTGCTGAAGACATCCGGCCCCTGGACGAAGACCAGCCAACAACAACTACGCCGACGTCGACGTCGACGCCAACAGCGACGGCCGAGGACCAGCCAAAGAACGAAGCGGCAGAGAGTCAAGCGCAGGAAGCCAAGCCGTCCGGCTCGAGCCCGCGCGAGTTCGAATCCGTGCCCGAGCAATCGCCGCTCGTCCGCGAGCAGGAGACCAGCCAGGCGGCCGCCACAGTCGAGCCCACAGAATCGGCTCAAAAGGTCGAGTCCGAGGCGAAGCCCAAGTCGCCCGAGCGCGACCCGGACGCCGAGGCGATGCTGTTCGAGACCCGCGTGACCGAGCTGGTCCAGAAGATGCGCGAGGCCATCAGCTCCAACACCAGCCGTCGCGCCGCCGCCGAGCAGCAAGCCGCCGCTGACGCCGACGCCGCCGACCAGGCCCAGGCCCAGGCCCAGGCCCAAGCCCAGCCCCAGGCGCAGGCGCAGGTCCAGGTCCAGGGAGGCCGGCCGCGGGGCAAGGGCAAGGAGATCGTCGGCAGCAGCGACGACTTTGACAGCAGCAGCTATGACGGCGTCGGCGTCATGGTCGACGTCGACAGCGACCTCGGCGGAAACAGCTTCAGCGACGACGACGATGACGACGCCGTCGACGCGGCCCTTCAGGCCGCCCTGCGCCAGCACCAACAGCAGCGCCAGCAGCAACAGCAGCAGAAGCAGCAGCAGCAGGAGGAGCATCAGCTCCAGCTCCGGCGCCTGCGGGACATGCGGCGCCTCAGCAGGCGGGGCGAGGGCGGGAGCGACAGCGAGGCCGAGATCGAGCGGTTCTGGCGTACGCGCTCGTCCGACGACGGCGGCGCGCGCCAGCAGCAGCGGGACGCCATCGTCCAGGTCGCCGACCGGCCGCGGCCGCGGCTGCTGCTCGACCTCGACCTGCCGGTGGCCGGCGAGCGTCGCCGGCGCAGCCAATTGCTAGACCCGGACGATGTGAGCGGCGCCATGGCCGCGATGGCCGCCGCCGAGCCGAAGCCGCCCAAGAAGAAAAAGGAAACCAAGAAGAAAGACGTCAAGAAAAAGGAGAAGAAAGTCAGGAAAATGAAGAAGGAGGAGAAGAAGGAGCGGAAGCTGGCCAAGAAGGCGATGAAGAAAAAGGCCAAGGAGGAGGAAGAGGCCACGGCCAAGCGGGTCAAGTCCCTCCTCCAGGCCTCCTCGGCCGCCGCGTCCAAGAAGCGGAGCGGCGTCGCTCGGCTCGCGCCCCGCGGCGGCAGCGGCAAGAGCAACAGCTGTTCGGTGGATCGACGGCCCGACGCCAATCGCATCGGCCGCACGCTGCGGATCGAAGACGACAGCGACGACGACGACGAGCGCTTCGTGCGCCACGACGACGATGACGACAGTGAGACGGATGACGTGGACGACGTTGACGACGAGTTGGTGATGACGAGCGACGAGAGCGACGACGACGACGACGACTACTACAACGAGGACGACGACGAGGACGCAAGCAGCACGACGAGCCACGAGGTCGTGCGACCGGTGGCCGTCGACGCCACGACGACCGAGAGCGAGAGCAGCGACTACTTCTCCCGCCATCGGCCGTCCAGCCGACGCGCGCACCTCCTGCGCCCGCGCTCGATCCACCTCCGCAGCCTTCCCGCCGCGGCCGCCGCGCCCACAGCCGCCAAGAAGTCTGGCGACGGTGTCGGCGGCCGTCGCCTGACCGTGCAGGAGGACCAGCCCTGGGCTCGCCCCCGGCGCCACCGCGCCGGTCGCGACGTCGACGACGACGTCGGCCAGTACAAGGACGGCCGCCGACACCGTCGCCACCATCACCAGCGTGAGAACGACGACGATTACGATGGCGACGAGCAGTACGTGGACGTCATCGTCGACGACGGCGAGGAGGACGAGGACGAGGGCTTCTACTGCGACGACCGCCTGCCGCGGCCGCGTCGCTACACGGCGCGCGGGGCGCGGATCCCGCCCATCCAGTACGACCTGGCCAAGCTGCAGAAGGAGCGCGACTTGGCCGCGGCCACGGCGGCCAAGCGGAGCAAGAAGCCGCCGCGCCCCGCGCCCGCCGCCAAGAAGCCTGGCGGCGGCCACCGCTTCGTCGACGGCCTCCTCCAGCGGCTGCTCTTCACCAGCGGCGGCGGCGGCACCGCCGCCGTCGAGAAGAAGCGCAAAGGCGGCCATCACCAGCAGCAGGCCGAGGACGCCGAGGACGGCCGGCGGCCGCTGTCCAAGAGCGGCCTGTTCCTGCTCAGCCCGCGGCGGCACAAGCAGCAGCAGGCCGACCACGAACCTGCCAAGGACAAGCGCCAGAGCGGCGCGCGACGCGGAGCCAAGTCCAAGAGCAAGTCGGGCAGCGGGGCGGCCTCGCAGGGCCGCGACGAGGACCGCATCCGAGCGGCCGTCCGGCCCGAACGCGTCCGCAGCGGCGCGCCTGCCGGGCAGCTCGACCCGCCGGCCGACCACAAGGTCAAGACCAAGGCCAAGGCCAGCAAGGACAAGCCCGGCAAGGACAAGTCCAACAACAGCAAGAAGCCGCGGCCCGGGCGTGACGACGTCAGGCCGCCAGCCAAGAAGTCCGGTGGCGGCGCCGCCGCGGCGGCCCCGGCCGTCGTGCGCACGATCAGCGAGGACCTGCACCACCGCGAGCGCGAGCTGGCGCTCGAGCTGGCCGCCGGCCGGGCCCGCGAGCAGCAGCAGCGCTCGGTCGCGCCGGTCTACGCCGTGGTCGTGCCGCAGGCGATGAAGGACGAGATCGCCTCGCAGGAGGAGGAGCTTCGCGAGATGGCCGCCGAGATCCGGAGGCTGCGCGAGGAGGTCGCCCTGCTCTCGCGCGAGGAGCGCGACCTCGGCGGCCTTGGTGTCGGCGTCGGCCAACGCGCGCTGGCGGTTCAGGCCAAGAGGCAGTCGCTGGCTCCCGCGTCGGCAGCTGTCGACATCGCCAACGTCGCAACCGCCGTCGCCGCGGCCGTCCAGACCCGCGGGCAGGACAAGGACAACGACCAGGATCAAGACCAGGACGACGCCGTCGACACGAGGCAGAGCCACCAGGAGGAGAGTGATGAAGCCCAAGACCACTGGCCCGCGGAGAACTTGCCCGTGAGGCGAGACCACGGGCGGACCCAGAAGAAGCTCACTCGGGGCGGGGATGCCGCGACGACCCGGTCGGCGGCCGACAAGATCAACTTCAGGCATGTTGATGATGACGATGACGACTACACCGAGGACGACGACTTCGAGGGCGAGGACCAAGCCAGGACGCCACCTCCGCTGCCCCCGCGCGGGTGGCCCACCAACGTGCCCAGCCTGGTCATCACCGACGACACCAGCAGCGGCGGCAGCGGGTCTGGCGACGAGGCCGCCAGCACGCCGTCGTCCAGCCAGGCGTACGACCACCGGCAGGACTCGATGAGCAGCGGTTTTGAAGCCGATGTGTCGACTGCCACGGCCACAACCTCGGGCTCCGGCTCGGGCTCGGGAGACGCCCCACATACGAATGGGATCTCGTTTTGGTTCTGAAGAAGATGAAGAGGAGGTACTGATACCTTGTACAGATTACCCGTTGGCCAAAGCAGTAGCGCATTTTTTTAAATTTTAATTTTTACTTTTTGCCATTGTCGTGGTGCGTACACTCTTCAGAGCACAAGTTGTTGCCGATCGTCTGTGCTATAAGTGTGAATGGGAAGGTAGTTTTCATTTACAAATGGCGTTGTTATGGCCTCGCTGATAAATCCCTTTTTGCAGCACACATGCTTGCTGAATCGCCACCTGCTGAATCGCCCGCCGAATTGCCCCACCGAGTTGTCGCCTGCTGAGTTGCCGCCCACTGAGTCGCCGCCCCTTCAATGTCTACCACATCAACCAACACCTCCACATTCAACCGCAGCCTCGCACCTCTCAAAAAGATACAGAAACAAGCCTTGTCAAAGGCGGCTTCCTGCAGTTTTCTGATTGGTGGGCAGGTTCCCAAGGGAAAACTTGCAAGAAACGCCGCTTTTTTTATTGAACAAACGGATAAAGGGCGGGAAGAGTCGTGGCCGGCTCCCCATTGCGGCACTCGAGTTCATGGTTGCTGCCGCGCTCCCCAATTGAGTTATGGAGCACCTGCACCAGCAAGCTGCTCTGGCATATGTGTGCTGCCATCATTAAGCAGGGTGGGTGTGCTACCATCATCAAGCCACGCTGGAATGAATGCACTCCCACCATCAATGCAAAAGTGCTTGATCTCAGTTTTTTTCATGGAGTGGTACCTACTTTTTTGAAGTTTTGCTGCACCGCAGTTGTGAATGAGCCATGGCTTACTGTTCACAGTAGCTGTTGCCACGATGACAAGGCACCAGCCTGACTTGGGCATTTTTGTTGTGGGTGTGAAGGTGAGGTGGTACTTGATGTTTTGGCCTTTTTGTAAATGGTTGTCAGAGTCAGGAAACACAATCTCCAGAAGATAGGGGTAAAAAGGTAGGATCTTGATAAACGACGTGTGCACCAAGAGGAACAAGAAGAAGTTTTCATTCTTCTTCTTCTTTGTTTTTGTTGTTGTTGTTGTTTCGGCGTCTTCGGGTCACGTTGCGCTTGGAAGTGGCGGCACCGGTCTCTTGTTGTATGGCGCGTTTACATGCCCGAGTAGAGCGGACCGCCGCTCTCGGGCACCACCCAGTTGATGTTCTGGGTCGGGTCCTTGATGTCGCACGTCTTGCAGTGCACGCAGTTCTGGAAGTTGATCACCAGCTTGTTCTCCACGTACTCGTACACGCCTGCCGGGCAGAACCGACTCTCTGGCGCAGCGTACACTGTCAAGAGGAGGTTGTTAGACACCTTCTCCTTCTACTTCTTCGCTATCGAGGTTTGTGGATGTAAAAAGAGTACCTGGGAGGTTGATCCTCTCGGGGACGGTGGCGTCCTTGAGGGTGAGGTGGCACAGCTGGTCGTGGCCGTGGTTGGTGCCGCTCCGGGCGACGTTCTCGAGGAGGTTGAAGCTGAGCTTGCCGTCGGGCTGCGGGTAGTCGATGGGCTTGCACTCGCGCGCGGGCTTCGTGGCCTCGTGGTCGGGCTTGTGGTGGTTGAGCGTCCACGGCGCGCGGCCGCGGAACACAAACGTGTCGATGGCCGACAGCGCGAGGCCCGGCAGGAGGCCCTTGGCCATGTAGGGCCTGATGTTGCGCACCTTGTGGAGGTCGTCCCACAGCCACGAGGCCTTGACCCGCTCCGGGTAGGCCGACGTGTCGATCGTGTGCTGGTCCTGCTTGTCGAGCGCCTCAAACACGGTCTCGGCCGCGATGATGCCCGACTTCATGGCGTTGTGCGAACCCTTGATCTTGGGCAGGTTGATGAAGCCCGCCGAGTCGCCCAGCAGGAGGCCGCCCGGGAAGGCCAGTCGCGGCACCGACTGCACGCCGCCCTCCACCAGCGCCCGCGCGCCGTAGCCCACGCACTGGCCGCCCTCGAACGTGTCCCGCACGAACTCGTGGTGCTTCCACCTCTGCAGTAAAATAAGATAATGTAAAAAAAAATAAATAAATTATGTATTAAATAAAAAAATAACAAATATCTGAAAATGGAGAAGAGGGCGGACCTGGAACTCGCGGTAGGGGTTGAGGTAGGGGTTGGTGTAGTCGAGACCCACCACGTAGCCCACGGCCACTTGGTTGTTCTCCAGGTGGTACAAGAACGACCCGCCGTACGTAGAAAAGTCCATCGGCCAGCCTAGTTGTATTTTTTTGTTTTTTTTTTGTTATTTTTTGTTATTATTAAAAAAGAAAAACATTCAAAACTTGAATTTTGAAGGTATCATTTAAAATTAAAAAGAGAAAGAACAAGAGAGCGTACCGATGGTGTGGACGACCTTGCCGGGCTTGTGCTTCTTGGGGTCGACCTGCCAGAGCTCCTTGATGCCGATGCCGTAGGTCTGGAAGCCGGCCATGGAGTCCTTCCACAGGCCCAGCTTCTGCTCGAGGCTCTTGGTGAGCGACCCGCGGCAGCCCTCGCCAAACATGGTCACCCGCGCGTGCAGCTCAAAGCCGCGCGTGAACGAGTCCTTGGGCTCGCCCGTCTTGGAGACGCCCATGTCGACCGTCGCCACACCCTTGATGCTCCCGTCCTCGTTGTACAGCACCTCGGCGGCGGGCGTCGCCGGATAGATCTCCACGCCCAGCTCGGTGGCTTGCTCGCCCATCCACTTGACCACGTTGCTCAAGCTCACCACGTAGTTGCCCTAATAATATTCAAATATAAAATAAATTATTTTAATTATCAAACAAAAATCATTAAAAATGGGAACAAGAAATGTACCTTGTTGTGCATCTGGGGCGGGGTGGGGAGGCGGATGTGGAAGTTCTCGCCGAGGAAAACAAACTGGTCCTCCGTGGCCTCTGTGTAAATCGGCGCCTATTGTGGTGTGGTTCATGCAAGTGAGACATCACGCAGAAGAAGAAGAAGAAACAGAAACAGAAAACGACGTACGCCCTTATCCTTCCAGTCCGGGATGAGCTCGTTCAGCGCTCGCGGCTCGATCACGGCGCCAGACAGCGTGTGCGCGCCTGTGCGTGTGGTGGGGCAGGCAGGGAGTCAGAGTTCAGCGCCAGTGGGGAGCAGTCGGGCAAGCCAGCTGACGGTACCGACTTCAGCGGCCTTTTCGAGGACGACGACGCGGATCTCCTTGCCTTGCTCGTTGGCCAGCTGCTTAAGCTTGATGGCCGCCGAGAGGCCGGCAGGACCAGCGCCGATGATGAGCACGTCAACGTTGTCTGATTCGCGTGGCTGCTTGCGTGGGTCGTCGTCCTCCTCTGTGCTCGTGGCAACACGTCCGAGCCTGATCAGCATATAAAATCTCGAGATAAAGAAGGAAAAGGAGAAGATGATGCATGGCGTACGACGTGTGAATGCAGAGGTGCGGAAGCCGCGAAGCGGAGCGGAGGCGGCCGAGCGAGTGGTGAGGGCCGCGACCTGGGGCAGCAGGGCCGAATGCAGCAACGGGTGTCCACGATAAACGGGAGCCAGCGATGCTGGCGAGAGGCGTGCACAAAGGCGCTTCATGGTTGATGTGTGTTTGTGAATTGTCTGTGTGGGTAGCACAACAGCGGAAAAATTGAGATAATTAGCGGCAGAAAACGAATCGCTACTCATCCCTTGTGAGGGCTTTCTCAAAATGCATCACTCCTTCACTGCCAGTGATAATTGCATGAGGGTTGCCAATTGGCAAGAGGATTGTCCGTGGCTATATTGGTTGAAAAATGCATCTGACCAGATTGGTTGCAGGCACACAAAAGACTAAGAGCCGTACCTTGAAGGAGGATTAATGCGCAAAACGGGTTGCGATTATGTGGATGGTGAAGAGATGCGCGAGTTGGTGTCTTCACTGCACACACGGTTGAATTCAATACACCAGACCACTCTTTGCAGCCACCACACAGTTTTCCCCAGTCAGTATCCTCGCCTATCTGGCGCTCAAAGCTGGAATGTAAAGAAGTAACGGCGTCATCTCCCGGAAATCTCCATTTGCGCCAAGAAACAAGAGAAACTGTTTTGGCGATGTTGGATAAGAAAAAGAAAAGAAGAAGACGAAAAGAACGGAAGCAGGGGGTTGTTCGGCACAGCGCAAGATGGAGGGGAAGAAGAAGGGAGCGGACAAGTCGTTGCAAGTCATCAAAAACAAGAAGCGAACGCGAGAAGAGGCCAAGCAGATCACCGCGACCTCTTCCGGAGGTCTGGAGGCGGAGCCGGCACTGGCGGAGGCCGAGGGTGTGGCGGACGGGGACACAAAACAGAACAAGCAGCAGCAACAGAAGAGGAACAAGCGGCGGAAGACCAAGGGAAAGGCTGGCGGCAACGCTAATGAGCCTAAGGTGGGCGAAGGGCTTGAACTGCTCGAAGTGGAGCTGCTTGGCGCGGAGGAGCAGGCGACCTTCTTCCAGGAGCAATACCGAAACGTTGATCCCTCGCAGACCATTGCAGCCGGCCAAGACTTCCCCACAGGTACTCCCATCACATTAT
>NAVB01000285.1:0-47910 GCA_002179805.1 Acanthamoeba lenticulata | reverse complement strand
CGGAAAAAGGGCTCCTTGGGGTAGCCTGCGCATCCCGCGAAATCAGCTTTTCAACAGAAACAGGAAATACATTATAAATAAATAAATAAAAACAAAAGTCAAATAAATGAAACATTACGAACCGCGCGGGGAAGTGATGGTGGCGATGGCGTTCTCAAAATCAAACTCGAGGATGGTCGCGCCCTGGTATGCCTCACGAAGCCCTGCAAAATAATAATAAAAAAAGACAAAGAAATCAGAAGCATTTTCCATAAAATTGAACGGCAGGAGGCACGTACGATCATCGGACGATTCCAGAGAGGAGAGACACGTGGCGAAGCGGATCTTGGCGCAGTCAAAGAGGAGCAGATCGAGCTTGTCGGCCCGTCGCTTGCCGTCGACGGGATCATAAAAGTGAACCTGCAGCCGCAGCTTCCGCCGGGCGCCGACGTCGATGGAGAAATCGCGCTGCACCGCCCAGTGGTCAAAGGCCTGGCGGGCCTGGTGGGCTGCGCGGTCGCGGAGCCGCTGAACCTCCTTCTCGTACACTTCGCGCCGTTCAGGCGACAGCTCCAGCGGCGACGGCGGCGCAATGGAAGAGGAAGCGGAAGTCGAGGTTCCCTCCGGGGGAGGCGATGATACAGGCGGAGGCGGCGAAGACGGCGGAGACATTGGCGTGGACGAGTCGAGCGCCGAGAAGAATCGGGCGAGTCGTTCAGCAATCTTGGTGTCGACCTCCATGTCGAGATTGGCCGTCTCGACCGCCAGTCTGGTCTCCTCCCACACCATCAGCTCCGTCTCGGCTTTGTTGGCCGCCGATTCGCCGTTGTTGCTGTGCCATCTGTACTGCCCGCTGCCGCCGTCGCCGTTGAGCCAGCTGGCGCCACCCTCGGCCAGCTCCTCGGCGTCGATGTCGTCAAAGGACTGGGCCGGGGTGGGCTCCACCTCCCTCTCCTCGATCCGCAGCTTCTTCTTGAAGCGGACCATGACGTGGTCCTTCTCGCCTCCCTCGGTGGCGTCCGCATACTCGTCATTCTCCTCCTCGCCATCCACAATCTCCTTCTGGCCGAGCTTGATGATGTCCAACCGGAAGAGCTCCTCCTTCTTGCCGCCTACGTCGCCCTGATTGGCGCGTCCGCCGCCATACTCGACGAGGTCGCAGTCCTTCATGCGGACCTCGACCAGCAGTTGCGACGACGGCGGCGTCACGCGAGGTGGAGGCGGCAGCGCCAGCAGCGACCGGCGGCGCGACATGAGCGACGAAGGCGAGGGCGGCGGCGACGGGGCACGAGCACCGGAGGCCTGCTTGTCTTGATGGCTGCCGGGCCGTGGCGGGAGAAGGCCAGAGGACACGGCGATCACGGCCTCGTCGAAGCTCCACGCGATGCGGGGCACGTTGTCAAATGGCGCGAATTCGCGCTGCGACATCGATGTCTGCAAGGGCGAGGAAAAGGACATGGACAGCGACGATGACATCGAGGTCG
This sequence comes from Acanthamoeba lenticulata, assembly GCA_002179805.1. Taxonomy (NCBI): domain Eukaryota; phylum Discosea; order Longamoebia; family Acanthamoebidae; genus Acanthamoeba; species Acanthamoeba lenticulata. The sequence continues at coordinate 46,447 of NAVB01000285.1, read as the reverse complement.
TGAGCGAGGAGGCGTAGCCCCCGCGTCCACCACCGCTGCCGCTGAGGTCAAGCCTTTGGCCTGCGGGCTGGACGGGCGAGTCCTTCTCCAGAAGGATCACGCTTCCGCGCAAGAAACGCATCGTGCACTTGGGGAAGGCGTAGACCGGGGCCGAGTAGCCGCCGGTGGTGGGCGCAGTAGCAGCGGAAGCGTCAGCCGCCGGCGTGCCGGCATCGTCCGGCGGTTTGGGGACTTCGGTGGCACCGAGTCGCGCGGCGAGGTCGAGCATAAACTTGAGGTGTCGAGGCGAGAGCACGGCGTCGATGCGGTGCTTGTCGAAGGCGATGTCGACTTCGTCGATCGTCACCGTCTGGCCCAGGGTGAGGTTGATCGTCAGCCGGCCCGCCGCCGTAGCCTGCTGCGCTGCGGCCGCTCCGCCGTGGGCCCGCTGAAGCTGGGCGCGCGCGGCGTGGCGCGGATCCACCGAGATGTGGAGCAACTTGGTCGACTTGAGCTCCACGACTTGGTCGCCGTTCATGGTAAACTCTTCGGCCACCACCTTGAAGCCTTCGACCTCGAGCGTCTTGACCACCTTGCGACTTCCAGCGGCAACGCTCTCGCTGCTGTCCGTACCGCGCTTGAACGACGATGACGGTGATGACGACGAGGCCGACGACGAGGCGGGCTTGGGCGACACAGTTGGCGTTGGTGCGCTGCCGGCAGGCTGCGGCGTGGCGTCGGCATAGCGCAGATGCTCAAAGTGGAGGTGGAGCTCGCGCTTGCCTCGGTCCTCCTCGGTCAGCAGAAGCACGTGCAGGTCGCTCACCTCGACGTGCTCCACTCGCCGAAGAATCTCGCGTATCTTCTCCTTGAGCGCCTGAAACGTGCTCGACGCAGCGGCCTTGCGACTTGCGCTCTGCCGCTTCTGCTGCGTTGGCGACGGGACGCCCTTTTGTTTGCCCGGCTCGCCGTCGTCGTCGTCGTCGGTGGTATTGTCTTCTTCCTCGTCCTGATCATCGTCATGATCACCGCCGCCGTCGTCGCTGCTGGCGTCGTCCTCGGTTTCGAGAAGAAAGGAAGGGTCCATCTGGTAGGCGCCATCCGATTGCCTGATGTTGGGGGCCTCGCCAGGGCGCTCGCGCATCTGCCTCTCCTCGAGCTGCAGCTTGAGAAGAGCCAACGTATCAGGATTCACGAGGAAGAAGAGCTCCACGCCGTCCAGGTGGAGGCGACAGTCCTGCAAGACAAGAGGAAGAGCGAGAAGATAACGATTGGTATTTTGGTTCATGCTCGCCGGCGAGCCTTTGGGGAGACGAGACACATCAATGACGATGGAGAAGGGACGAACCTTTCTGAAGGAGAGCTCAGCTGTGGCCTTACCGATTCGACCGCTGGCGAGCTTGAGCGGCACATCAGCCAGCAGCGTGTTGATCTCCTGCCAAAGGGAGGAGGGGCCGACGCTTGAGAGGAAGTAAGTGGGGAGGGAATGAGAGCAGCACGCACAACGTCTTTCAGTTGCAACTCTTCAAGAGTGCCTGTGAAGACGCCATCCACTCGATCGAGTCTGAAGTTGGAAAGCACCACGAAGTCACCCAAGAGCTTCTTCAAGAAGTCCTGCAAGATCGTGCACCATCACGTGCAGGCAGCCCCCCCCCCGTGGTTGATGTACTCATCAGCAAGTGGGTAGCGAGCACACATGAATCGTCAAGGATGTACCTTGCCGATCTTCTCAGCAATCCAACGAGCCATTGGTAATTGCTATATCTGTCCTCGATCTGCAGATTTCGAACCTAACTGCAATTAGTCGCCATCTCGATTGTGGTGTGCTGTAAGAGGTTGCTGGCACATACCTTGCAGGGGTATGCAGCCGTTAAGAGGCTGTGCAAGGGGGTGCCCCAGTTGTTTTTGTTTGAAACGAAATGGGCGAGATGTGTGCCTTGGCCCAAGCCGTTTTGCGTGAGCAATTTCATGCTGGTGCGGTTTTGGGTGCACAACACACTTCCGGCGAACTTGGCTGTTTCGGTTTTGCACCCTAAAACCGCTTGCCTTCTTTTGGTCGGAATGTAAGGTATTGGTTCAAGAAGAGGCAAGAAGACAGTGTTTTGGTTGAGGAAAGCTTTATGTACACAAGACTAAACTCTCACACCACTTTAAAGTACAAGACGACCAAGGCAGGCGGTGCTCAGCAGAGAACGCAGCCGCTGGCCTTCTCCAGATCGCCCGCTGCCCGGCCGGCTGGGCACGCGAAGAGGCGACCGCCGTCGCACGCTGCGCTGTCGGACTTGTGGAGCTTGATGTCGTGCAACTCTTTGAGGGCCGCAAGGCATGCTTGTGGCGAGATCCAGTGGGGCGACCCGTCGGCGGACTTCTCGATGCGGCCCAAGTGGTCGAGCTTGGCTTGATAGCTCATCGTCCGGTGCTGCTCGTCGGTGAACAGGTGGGCCACCAGGTCGAGCCTCGTCTTGGGGACAAAGCTCCTCTCGGCGCCGCTGGAAACAGCTGGCGCGGACTTAGCAGTCTTCGACTCGCTCTTCTTGGGCTTGGCCGAGCCAGCGTCGGGGATCAGCTCCGTCCACTCCGAGTCGATGTCGTCATCGTCACTGAACTCGTCATCGCTGGGGGGCTCGCTCAGGAACGCCATCGGCGAAGCGCCGGCGGACTTGGCCGCGATAAAGCCGTGGTTGCGCACGTCGTAGTCGGCCGGAACCCAGCCGGCCTCGCGCAGGACCTCCTGGGCGACGTCGTTGCCCCGCTCGACGGCGCCTTCCATCCAGCCCGAGCCCCAGACGGAGCGCTCGGAGCCGCCCCAGTGGATGCGGCCGTGGGGCTGCGTGAGGGCGTGGCCGTAGGTGGACAGCGCGCCCGAGGGCGGGAAGGTGAAGGTGACGCCGGGCAGGGTGGGCTTGGTGTTGTTCCAGTTCCAGATGCGGATCTCGACAAAGTTCTCCACGAGTCGCACCTGCTCATCGGTGGGGAAGAGCTTCTTGAGGAAGTCGATGGCGCCGGCCTTGATCTCATCCTCGGCCCAGTTCTCGACGCGGCGCGAGTCGCAGAAGATGCGCGCGACGCCAAACACGTCGTCGCCCGACATGGAGCCGTCGACCACGTTGCCGTAGACGCCCTTCTCGTGGACGTGGCGCGAGTACTCGGGCAGGGTCATGATGCCGCCGTACTTGCGCCACCAGGGCCGCTCGTAGATGACGAGGATGTTGAGGGCCACGGTGGGCGTGGCGTTGATGGCGCTGAACAGCATCGTCGCGTCGTTGGGCAGGTTGGGCTGATACTCTATGTTGCCGCCTCGGCTGCGCGGCGCACAGGCCAGCGGCGACGTGGCCACAATGACGTACTTGGCCCGAATCACGGTCTTGCGAGTGCGGTCTTGATTGATGGTGACCTTGACCGGGAAGGCGTCGTCGGTGGCCTCGCCCAGTTGGGGCTGCACGATTTGGTCCACGGGCGAGTTGAGCAGAAGGCGGAAGTTGGGGCCGAAGCTGCGGAGCAAGTCGACCAGGGCGCTGGTGAAGACGCCCGTGCCGCCCTCCCATCGCAGGGTCTGCGGCGGGAGCTCGAAGCCATTTCGCGGGATGCCCCGGAAGCGCACCCACAAGGCGATGGCGCACTGCAGGGCCGACACCGTGGCCAGGTCGGGGTCTGAGTGTTGTGTACGTTGGTGAGGCAAGAAAAAGAAAAAAAATAAAGCAAAAGACTAAATGAAACGTACATGTCTCCAAGAGGTAGAAAAACTCGCGCGTGAAGTTGGGGTTGAGCTCCTTGAGGAGCGACTGGTTGTTGATCCAGGTCTCGAGCGACATCTTGTCCAGCTTGCGGGCTGTGCTGCAGTCCCACAGGATCTGACCGCCGTTGACCACCTTGGAGCCCTTCCACATGAGCTCGAGGAAGAGCGGCAGGCCCAACGGTGTGCTCAAGTAGCCAACGAGGTCCTGGCTGAAGAGGTTCCAGTTGACGCCCGAGATGGGCAAGTTCAGTTCGGGATAACAACCGACTTCTCGGGCCAAGTTAAGCGTGTCGTGGTGCTCGAACAACGAGAAAGTGCCACCTGAGCATAGAAAAAAACAGCGAGTGAGAAAGGAGCTGTGAAGGAAACAACAACACGTAATGTGGGCACAAGACGTACCAACAGAAACCTTGGTCTTGTACTCGGGCATGTCGATCGACTTTGTGCGGCCGCCGAAGTAGTCCAGGGCGTCGGTGACGACAACGCTGCGTGTGCAATCAGCCTGTTCCAGAAACACGCGCAGGTCAGCACACAATTGTGTGACCGATCTAGGCTTGAGGCCTTAGCTTGCAACAGCGCACAAATAAGGTTATGACCGAGGACACCACTATTTCTGGCCGCCAATGGCAGACCACCAGTTTTATATCTCTCCAGAAATAGATTTTGTTGAGAGAAAAATATTACCTGCAGCACTCGGTAGGCTGATGTCAGACCGGACAGGCCGGAGCCGACGATGAGGACGTCGCAGCTGTCGGATCCGCCACTCCTGCAGCATGACAAATCGTACAAAGGTCACCAACGGTCCGTGTGTGTAACAAGACGGTAAAGGCAAACCCACGTTGCGGCAAAACCGCGGACACAAAGTGGAGAAGAAAAAGAACGAAGCGATGAGTAAAAGTTTGGACGTACATCGTTGGACGTTGTGTGGTAGACTGTACTCGCGTTAGCCTGAAGAGAGGCCCTCGCCTCCTGGACGGGGATGTTGTGCTCTTCTTGTGTTGGTTTATCCGGAAACTATTGACCGAAGCTTGAGCTGAGGGATGAGACGATGACCTGGTGTCTGAAAACAGACCTTTCAAAGTTGTTGTTGTTGTTGTACTGGTGGTTTAAGCTTCTTCTGGGGAGGACCTGTTTGTTGACTTGGTCTTGACGAAGGTAGAGAGCTGTGGGAGCTGGTAGATCAGGTTCTAGGCAAGTTAGGGTCTTCTCCCGAGTTCGACGAGGATAAAGTACTTTCGAAACGGTTGTGGTGGGTGGTGAAGTGCGTGATGGTGTGGCTGTAGTTTAACCAAACTGATGGACGGCCGAAGAGGACCGTTATAAGTACCAAGCCCCAAGCCAAAAAAAGCCTGGAAATGTAGTGGGTCGGTGAACCTGTTTGGGTGAATGCACATCAGAAGCCATCAGCTTTTAGTCCATGTTTGTTGAGGCCACTGTGAACCTAAAGCGCCTGTCTTGTTTTGGAAAGTGACCCTAGGCCCGCCAATGGCCGTAGCTCTGTGGGTAGCTCCAAACGAACCACCTCGGCAAAGTCGCTGGTTGGTCGACAGCTGCTCCCGATTGAGAACTGGACCAGGATAAGTGATCCGGCTGACGATCGATTAGCCATAGCACTTCGTGGACGAGAGTAGGGAGAGTGATGGTGGCCAACGAGATGGAGTTGTCTGCACGTGAAGTAAGTTAGCAAGAGGAACTTACTGCAAGGTGGTTGAGGTCTCAAGCCGGAAGCAATAGGTGTCAGAGCATCGAGCTTAAGTGAGCTCTTGTCACCTCGCACCAAGGATTGATGAAGGCGCAGTCCTAGCACGATTTTGTGCTTGTTGCAAAGTCTTAGCGGTTGCAGTGTGCCCCAATGGCAATTTCCTATTTTTGTGCAAGTGGTCGCACCAACCGCAACCGCTGATTTTTTTAACATGTTTTTTTTGTTCTTTCCACGTAAAAAACAAGAACTCGGCTTGCTGAATGGCGGATCCTAGAAGTGCGTCAGAACTCTTTCTCCTACTGGCCGGCAGGAGGGCCAGGAACGCCCCACTGCTGGGGCAAGGTAGAGATTACCGCCGAAGACCAAGACGCAGCTGCGCTCCTTGGTGAGTTCCCCTTGCAAAACAGAACAAAATAAAAAAGGTTGCGTACGAGGCATGCGCGTTGAGGTCCAAGGAGAGGGCACCGCCAGACTAAACTCTCTAGGCGTAGGATTAGGAGGATGGTGCACTTAGGGGCGGGAGGTTAGGTGCGAAACTAGCAGGTTTTTAGTCCAGGAGCGTACCGGTATCTTCCAGAAGCACTTTCAACTTCTCCTCAGCTTCCTCAGCCCTCTTTTGCGCTGCCGCGTGTGCAGCTTTCTCCGTTTCGTACGCATTTTCGGCCTGCCTGACACGTTCCTCCAGACGGTGCACCTCTGCATAAGCGAGTCTGCGTTTGCCCTTCTCGAGTAGAGCTAGCCTCAGGGTCTCCTGATGTCCGATCGAGTTCTGCTCAAGTGCCTCCTTCCGGTCTTCCCGTGCCCCACGGAGGGCAGCTCTGCAGACACCAAGAGCCTCCTCCAACGAGGCGATCCTCTGTTGAGGAGTTCTACACTTGAAGGTTCAATTCATACCTCCCGTAGACCGAAAAGAGGTTCACACTACGTACTCTTCTTCACAAGTTGACCTTTTCTTCCGCCTGGACATGTGTAGCGGGAGCCGCTTGTTCAAAAGGTGGTTTCTTTGCACGAACGAAGACATCAGGCAAGAAGACATCGACAGTAGTAGAAGATGCACAAATAAGGAAAGCGTTTTGCCTGCGTCAAATGGATACTCTGGGGCGGAGGAGGCACTTGAGGCCGTAGCGGAACCGCAAGGTGATGGCCATCTCCGTATCGATTCGCTGACCGGGCGCGAGCTCGATGTCAAAGGTGGAGAAAATTGACGCTGCAACATATGTGAGCTCAGAATAACGTAATGTAGCTTCAAGATGGGAGGTGACCACACACCTACAGCGAGCTTGGCTTCCATGTAGGCGAACTGCTGGCCCAAGCATTTCCTTGAGCCCGCTGAGAACGCGAGGAAGGCCAGCGAACCTTCCTTGTCCTTGGCTGCACACGAAGCGTGAACGAGCACGTGAGTTGGACAAATCGCGCGTGTGGTTGAAGCAGTACCTGTGGCATCATCAGCCCAGCGCTCGGGCAGGAAGTCGTCGGGCCGATCCCAATGCTGGGGATGGCGCTGCAGAACCCACGGGGCGATCAGGATCTCCGTCTGCGCTGGGATGCAGTAGCCGCCCAACACAACGTCCTTGGTTGCCCTCCGGTTCAAAATGGGCGCGCTGGGGTAAAGGCGCAGGCCCTCCTTGATGACCAGGAGGAGATAGTCCATCTGCTGCAACTCTTCGAAGGTCCAGTCAGACGGCGACGCTTGACTTTTACCACTGGCGTGGCGCTTCTCGCGTATGCGTTTCAGTTCGTCCAAAACGAGCTGCAGCTTATCCTTGTGGGTGACGAGGAGGTAGACGAGGAAAGAAAGCGACGAGGCTGTTGTCTCGTGGCCGCCCATGATCGTGGTGATCAGTTCATCCTCTACCTCAGCGTCGGGGAATCCGCAGTTCTCCTGGCCCTCGAGGAGCACGTCAAGCAGGTATTTGCGTCGCTCGCCCGAGGCCGTAGCCTGCAAGCTCGAGGAGCGCTCCTTGAGAAGCCGGCGGACGATGCGATGGATCTTGTCGTTGGCGTGCGCGAAGCGAGCCTGACTGGGCAGCAGGCGGAAGGGGAAGTACTCGTAGAGCGGTACCAGCTGGACGCACCGCTTTTGCATTTCGCGTAGCATCACCGACACCTCCCCGTAGATCGAGTTGTCTGACCAGGTTTTTGTGACGTCAGTTCCAAAGGCCTTTCTACTTTGTCGTTGTATTGAAGGGTGGCGGAGCAGAGGCCGCGCGAGTGAACCCGCACATGCCTCCATCTCCGCACGGATGGAAAAATTGCAGTAAGAACAGATACTACGAAGTAACACTTCGCCCGTGAGGCGCGCTTCTGAGCCTCCCCCGGTCGTGAAGTAGGAGGAAGCGCAGAGGCGCAACAGCGGCAAGTGTAGAGATCAAACCAACTGTAAGTCCTCTTAAGAAAGAGTTCTTCTTGTCGGTGATGACAATTCTGTGGCTCAACAACGCCATATCATCACCCCAGCAAGAGGTTCTCCTTGTGGCCGAGAAGAGGTGCAACTTTTTCGCTTCAAACGAAAAAAAAGAAGAAAAAGAACGGGAGCCGTACCTGTAAGGGCTTGAGAGCTGTCCTCGATGGCATTGAAGTGCTGCCCGAAAGCCATGACGCCAATGTTGTCCAACGTCAAACGGCTGAGCTCTTCACATATTTCCACTGTGGACGCAAGCGATGCGTCAGGTTGGGCCACCACACGTTACCAAATTCAACTCCTTCAAGAGGAGAAGAGCTTACATGGGTGAAGTCCATCGGCATACTTGTGCCACTTCCGAAGAAGAACCTCTGTGCGTTCAATCATTCCTGCGCCAAAGACGTTGACCATTAGCGAAAGACCTTCTGGATCGCGCTTTGTTGGCGTACCCGGTAGAGCGTTGCGGTAGTGCGAGGGCTGAAACGCAGGTGCAACGAGTCGATGGTGCTCGCGCCAGATCTCGCCTGAGCGAGTGCGCACGGGTGAACGACAAAGTCAAACAGCAACGCGACTTGCCTTTAAGGTGTGGTGTTCGCACCTTCGCTCAAGAGAAGGCCCTGGCCGAGGAGCGGGCGCATGATCTCGGCAAACATGCCCTTCTCAAAGTTCTTTGCTGAAGTGGGCGAGTGCAGGACCTCCTTCACCATGGGCAGATCGTGCAACACCACGAAGGGGCTTATGCCCAGCCACACCAGGTAAAAGTCTGTGCCGGTGCAGCAGGAGAGTGAACCAGCAGCGCAGCCCAAAGTCAGGAAGCTGAACGCACCGCCGTAGGTAGGGCTTACGGTGTTGAGCATGCTGTGCATGGCGGTCACGCCGCTACCCTCGCGCAGCATGAGCCACGTGCTGCCGATCCCAGGCAGTGGCATTGGGCCGCCCAGGAGCACCTGTGTCGTTCGTCAGAGCCATGAGTAGGGACCAAGTGAGCGAAGAAAAGTACGCTTGGATCGTCGGCTTGGCAGAAGCGCGCATGACGCCTGCGCTGCACCTGCAAGCGCACGAAGATCTAATGAGCCGACAGCTAGCAATCAAAAAGAGAAGTTCGCGTACCGCAATCAGTAGAAGAAGGACGACAACCACAAGACCAAGCAACAAGTGGAGGGGCGGAGCGAGCAGGGTCCCCAACAGCCAGGAGCTGTACATCTGCTTGGCACGTAGCTGTGCTGACGTCAGGCTACGAACGAGGAAACAAAGAGAGGAAACCAGAAAGAAAACAAACAAGAAGAGATGGAGCTTCTGGATCGTTTGGGGCAGAAGATTGGCGAGACTGTGGGCTTTTACAACCGCACGGCAGATGAGGATGAAACGTTTGTGCGCCATGAGAAGCTGGCCGATGCAACTCGGTACTGCAGCAACTGCTCTTCTCGTTGACTTTGCATCTCACTGTGGCGGCACTGCACAAATAGGGATGCGACGGAGCAGCTGCTGAAGGCTCTCACACCCGAGTCGACCACCTACCTCAGCTCACGCACGCTCGCCTCGCTACGCGCACAGAAGGAAGAGAAGCAAGGCGACACGCTTCTGTCCATCGGGCAGTCCATGCAGCAGGCCGATCCGTACACATCCCTCTTCGGCATCGCCGTGACCAAGCTGGGCGAGACCATGAAGAAAGTGGGCACCGAGCACTCGGAGCTGGACAACCGACTCATGATCTCTACCATTGACCCACTGAAGGCCTATCAAGAAGGCCAACTCAAGGAGCTCCTCAACCTCAAGAAGCGGTACTTCCCCTTCTTGTGTCGCCCATGCTCGGCCCTGCTGGCCTGACCTGGGCCGCAGATACGACGCTACACGCCTGGACGCCGACGCCGCCAAGCGCAACCACGAGGCCAAGCACACGCGCGAGACCGAGGAAAAGGCCGTTCGTGCCCGCCAGAAGTTCGAGGAGGCGCGCATCGCCTACTTCAACCGACTCGTCCACAGCCAGGACAACGAGAACGAGCACGCCGCCCAGCTGCAGGCCTACGCCGCGGCGCAGGCGATCTACTACCGCCGGTGCGCCGAGCTCTTTGACGGCCTCGCCCGGGACCTCACGGTCCTCACGGCGCAAGCGCCCGACCGTCCCAAGCTCCCGCCCATGACCCTCACCTACACCGAGCAGAGCGGCGCCATGGTACGTTGGTCTCTCAAGGCCTTGCTTGGCACCTGGCCTGGCTCACGCGTGTGTGTTGACTTGTGCCGGGGGGCTGGGCCAGCCTGCGCTGCCGCCGGCGACCACGACCACGGCCGTGCCCGCAATCACGGCGGGCCCAGGCGCCATGCCGCCTCGTCGTACGATCGGCCCGAGCCTTTTGGCGCGCATCCTTATGAAGTGATATCGAAATCATGGGGCGTGGGGGACTTGCGTGGCAGAGGCGGGCGGCTACGCTGGCGGTCCACCGGCGCACGGCGGTGGCGTCGTGCAGCCGTCACACCACCACCCGATCAAGCAGCAGCCGCACCATCAACAGCCGCCAGGAGCCGGCGCCGTCGTCGCAGCTGCCGGCCAGCACGCGTTCCCTCGACGCGACACGGCGGGGAGTGCTGGCGTGGCCGGCCGAGGCGGGCCAGGCGTCGGCGGCGCCGCCGGAGGCCGGCCGGTAGGGGACCCCCAAAGCGAGAGGACACGAACACCAGCCGACTCAACCGTGGCTTTGGGGGGGGGGGTATGTTGCAGATGCCCAGCCCGGCCAGCGGCGGTGGACGCGGCGGGCTGCAGCAGGCAAGCGGCGCGGGTCCCGTAGGCCGCGCGTTACCTCGTGCGTCGTCATGACCGCGCCCTCTTCTTTTTTCGCGCGCCTTTGGCTGCGTTCTCAGACTCACATGGATGGGGGCGCAATGATGCAGTGGCCGCAGCGACGCCCGGCGGCGGCGGCGGCGGCGGCGGCGTGGAGCGGTGTCGCGCGCTGTACGACTTCCAGCAAGAACGCCCGACCGAGCTCTCTCTTCGAAAAGGTTCTTCGTCCTCGCTGTGGTGTTTGTTGCGCCGTTGTTGCCGCCAAGAGGGAAGAGACTCACGCACTCGTTGTTGTTGGCCGCCCGCGCAGGCGACGTGGTGACGCTTCGAGGCAAGTCCGGCGAGTGGTGGGAAGGCGAGGTGGGCGGGCGCAGGGGCTTCTTCCCGGCCAGCTACGTCGAACTTCTCCCATGAATTCTTTTTTGCTTTTCTTTTAATAAATTAATAATTGAGAGTAAATAAAAATCAGTCTCCGCCATGGGCGAGGAGGAGAGGAAGCAGACAAGCCGGGACGTTGCGCTGGTCGGCCGGCGGCCGAACGAGCGGCAGCTCGCACAGGTGGTCGCGCACGCCGTTGTGGACCGTCCCGGCCGCGCCCACCCCGCGGCTGGCCATGTGCGTGAGCGACCGCCTGAACTTGTAGCGCTTCTCGCCCGCCACGTACTCGTCCCTGCGGCAGGGACCGCGAGTCAGCGTCCACTTGGTGGCCGCAGCGGGGCAAAGCGAGACGGACGAACCGGGAGAGGGCGAGCAGAGGGACGTAGGCGGCCTCAAAGCGCTGGCGGAGCGCGTGGAAGCGTCGGTGCAGGTCCCAATAGGTCGGCTCCCTGTCGAGTCGTGCGTCAGCCGTTCGGGAGCGGAGACGCTGGTGTGGGCAAAGGACGGCGGTGGTGATGGCGCACCATTCGGGCAGGAGGAACGCCGGATGGTCGTTGGCGCGGATGACCTCGAGGAGGAGCTCCTTCAGCGTCTCCTCTTTGCCCACGAACCACTTGAGCCGCGCCAGCGCGGCGTATTGCGGCGAGATGATCTTGGCCCTGACGTTCACCGTCGTTGAGTCACGCGAGCCGCAACGGTTCACGGAAGGCGGAGCACCTGCGCAAGTTGTCGTCGACGACGAGGAAGCCCGGGCACGCGCGGGGGTCGAGGTATCGGCTTGCTCTGGACAGAAGAGCACGAGCGTCAAGACCTTGAGATATCCCAATGCGCAAGAAATCAACATTGTCATCGGCCTACCGCAGCAGTACTCGGTACAGCGCGTGGTGGTCGGCCGTGACGACCGGCGGCCATGCGTAGCTGCCCTTGCCCGTGGGCCCCGCTGGTGCGCTGCGCTTCTCCTCGTCCTCCTCTTGCCCTGCGCTAGCCTCATTATCGACGCCGGCGTGGAGGCCCGCCCACGGGTGATCGACTGTCGACCGCGCCCGGTCCACGTCAGCAAGTCGGACCCGAAAGACACGACGCAAGCACGTACAGACAGAGGCCCACCGATGCATGCGCGCGATCTCGACGACGGCGGCCGGCGGCAACTCGCGCATGTCGCGCAGGTCCCGCGCGCCGCTTACGAGCAATTGGCCCGTCAGCTTGTCCTCATCTGCAGCGCGTCAATCGAGGGTCAGCACTCTGGGCTTGCAGTTGCGCATGTACGTGTGCGCGAGCGCCGTGTGAGAACGTGCCGTGCGCGGGGAGGTGCTCGCAGGCATCGATTTCCGCGACGGAGATCATGAACGTGAAGCACAGGTTGCTCTCATCATTATCATCGGCCGGAAGCTGATAGCCGCGCTCGTGCCAAATCGCCCAAAAGTAGTCGGCCAGCGCCTTCTCGTCGTTCGGCGCCTCAGCCACCGCGTCTCTCGGCGGCCGACGTTGTCGTCTCTTCCGCGAGGGCAGCTCGGAGGCGGCCTCCTCGTCTGTCGAATGAGGACCGACCAACCGAGCGCACGTGACGTAGTCGGCAAAGGCCTGCCGAGGCCGCGTGAGGGTCTCCTCCATCACCTCCCAGTAGTTGTAGTGAGTCGTGCTCCGGAATGTCAGGTATTGCCGCGGTTCGCTGTCGTCGTCGTGCCCTTCGCTGGCGGCAACGTCATTGACGACGACACGAGAAATGCGGTCGCGCCCGTCGGGCCGCTCGGACGAGCAGACGCGCCACTGACCGGCATGGCGGTAGAGCGACATGAAGCGGGCCTTGTCGGAGATCATCAGCTTGAACACGCCGCCGACGCCGTCTGAACGCGGTAGGCTGCGGGCGTCCTGGGCCAGGAGGTCCATGCCGAGCTCGGCCAGGTTCGAGGGCCGCACGTCGTTGGTCTTGGCCGGCGGGAAGCACAGCACGCGCGGCTGACGCTGCGGCTCTGCGTCGCCTCCGGTCGGCAGAGCGAGGAGGAGGCCCGACGAGCACTCCTGCACGACCGGATGGTCGAGCGCCTTGAAGCTGTCGGCGTGGAGCATGACCAGCTCGGGCCATGTCTCGTCCCGTGTGACGTCGATGTTGAGCTCCTACGTGTTGACATGATGGTCAACGAATAATTTTTGGTTGATAAATATTATATTGTTTTATAAAAATTAATAAAAATTCTCATGACAAGTGAATCAGTGTACCGTGGAGAGTGCGGCGAGGCCGTAGGCCTGGATGAACGCCAGCGTGGCGAGGCCGGGCGACGGCAGTGACGAAAGGGCGGGCAGGGGCCTGGGCTCGGTGAGCGCGATGACCTCGTCCTTGAGCCGCCGGAACAGCGGGCGATAGAGGGCTTTGTAGTCTTCCCACCGGGTCGATGGATTGGCGCAGATCTGCGGCGCGCCCGTAATTAGTTCACGACATGAGGGACCGGTCACAAGCCAGCGCACCTCGGCCCAGTAGTGGTTGGGAGACTCGAGGTCGACGATGGCGCCCTCGCGCAGGAGTTGGAGGGCGTAGTCCAGGGTGCGGAGGGCGTGCATGTAGTTTTTCTTGCCTCGCTTGGCATCGCCTGCACCCACGCCGTGATGCGCGTAAGGCAGACCATGATCTACACCACCATCCCACTAACAATTTGGTTGCAGTTGCAGGCCTGCGAACCTTTCCACTTGTTTCTCTTGCGCTGCTGCTTGACGTCGCCGAGCACCACGCGGCGGAGGTCCACCTTGCGCAGCTCAAAGGGCACGTGGACCTCCTCCCGCCACACGCACTCTCGGGGCAAAAACAATACCTTGACGTTGTTGGGGGAGTGTTGGTCGAAATGCCACTACACAGACGAAGGTGCGCAGAGAAGAAGGGGGGGGGCGTACGGTGGAGACCCAGATGACATTCTGGCGGACGAGGCTGCAGAAGAAGGACAAATGAAACACCGTCACGCTCAGGTTGTGGCGCTCGAACTCGAGGAGACGGCTGCCGGGGGTGTCGAACGGGCTCTCCACGACGGCCAGCACGTCGTAGTCCGACTCGGCCGTCGCCAGGCCATGGGCGCGTGAACCGAAGAGGTAAACGTTGAGCACGCGAAACTGAGTGCCCAGCGCAGGGAGAAGGAGCCGTTCAACCAGCGCCAAGTCCACGACTTCAGTTGTTGTCATTGTTTTTTTTTTGTGGGAAGGTGCGTGCTTCTTTTTTTCCACCTCTTGATTGCTCGTTTTCACAGCGGGACGGACAGTCGCTATCGCGAGACCTCCAACATTACAGGTGGCTCCACGTTCACCGCTGACATGGCCGTGCAGGCACGTCTCAGCTTTTTTTTGCCGTTCCCCTCCGTACCGCTTTGCTCACCAACCACGGCGGTGGTGGGGCGAGGTCATGCACGGAGGCTTCGGCCTTGTTCTCGATGGGCACGAACACTACGTGCTTTCATATGAGCCTTATGTGGTTAGGACTTACTTTGCTTGTCAAATGCGCAGGTCTGACGACACCCGGCGCTGACTTTGGTTTTTGGCTGGTACTGAACATGCTATCCGACGTGCCATGACCGGCCTGGGCTGCAGGTCACACTGCCCTTCCACGCCGATGAAGACCTGATCGAGAAAGTCCTCCGCGAGGGACAGTAGATTGCTCGTCGCTCAAGTGGAGAGCTCTGCTGTTCCCGATTTTCCTGGTAGGTGGGCCAGAGCTGTAAATGCCCGATTTTATTCGAAATTAGGCGAATGGACTGACCGCACGTGAGAAAACTCAACACTGCCCGAGGCTTGTTGTTCACAACCCACACACCTTGCTAACAACTTAAGCTGCTACTTCCTTCGCAAGAATGGACAAGATTTTCAACACCGTTAGGGGTAAGGGCTGAGCTTGCACCAGTGTCACGACTGGCCAAGAGAAACTTACAAGAACCTCTCACATGCAGGCTTCTCGATGTCTCGCGTGTTGTTCACCTTCACCAAGATGGGAATTGTGGACATCATCGCCGACGCTGGTTCGGTACAAGTTCCATGATCACCTTCTCTTCCCCAAAGCTCTTCTAAACTGGAGTGGCGTGCTGAAGCCCTTGACAGCGGAGGAGATCGCACCAAGAGTGGCGCCGGACCAGCAAGCTGAACCGCTGTTCCGCTTGCTGCGCTGCGTGGCTGGTCTTGAGTTTCTGGACATGCACGAGGGGCCAGTTGATGTACGTTTGCAATAAGCTGTTTAGTTTTTTGTTTACTAGGGTTGGCTGACCACTGCCTCTACACAAGAACGTGAACTACCACCAGATGTACCGGTTTAGCCTGAACGAAACAAGCCATCTCTTGCGTCAAGGCGCTCCCTGGCGCCACCTGGTGCTTCACCTAGGAAATGACGCTGTCTATCGGTAAGGTCCGTCATCACGGTGCGACCTGATTGGCCAATCAACTGACTGAGAGGGTTTTTGCAGAGTGTGGGGAGGGTTGGAGACAGCAGTAAAGACAGGACAGTCGTCTGTGCCAGCAACGCTCGGAAAGCCCACCTTCTGGGACTACCTCTTGGAGCATGATGATATCAATCAGGTAGGGGACCCTCTCCAACTATCCAATCAACCCGGTACTCATCACACCCCCTTGTGGAGCAGTACTTCAACCAGGCCATGAGCGCCAACACCACTCAGCAAACGGACCAAATACTGGGCAGCTATGACTTCTCTCACGTTTCCTCAGTGGCCGATGTGGGAGGAGGACTGGGGAAGTATGTCGCCCTCCACGCCACTCACTTGCTGGATCCTGTACTGACCAGTCTTGCTCTGCAGCCTGCTCTTCGGAATCCTCAACAAATACCCCGACATCAGCAAGGGTCATTTGTTTGAGATCCAAAGTGTCATTGACAAGGTGGTAGTGCCAGATGGGCTTCGAGAAAGGTGCATCGCACTAACCAGCAGCCTCGTCTTTAGGCGCCTTCCATTAACGCTTACCATTGGCCAACAGAGTGGAGCTGCATGCAGGAAGCTTCCTTGACGAGAATACCGGGATTCCTGTCGGCTTGGATCTTTACATCGTCAAGGCCATCATCCATGACTGGGCTGATCCTGAGGTACTTGCTGCTCGTTCCCCCCGCCCCCCAACGGGAGGAGGCCTCATTGATTAACCTCCGCATCAGGCGAGGCAGATATTAACGGCGCTGCGGAAGGCAATGAGGCCACACAGCAAGTTGCTGGTGATGGAACACATTGTCCCGCGAGGCGGATCCACCTTCGCCAGCTCCATTGACTTGCGTTCGTTTTCCTGTCAACTTGTTTCTGTTTGTGACCTGCGCGCCTCACCACAAGCTGCTCGCTGCACAGACATGATGGTGATGCTGGGCGCAAAGGAACGGACGGAAGAGGAGTACAAGCTGCTGTTGGCCTCAGCTGGCCTCGTCTTGACAGAAGTGCATTCGCGCCAACAGCGACTCAACCTGATCGAAGCTCGCCTCGCTGGCCCCGAAGAAGACAACAAATGAGACCAGAACCGGGGGTCCTGGCCTCCTATTTAAATGGTGCCATAAAAACACTTCGGTTGTGTTGCGGGATTCAACCAGTTGTACATCTTCGAGCCTGCGCATGAGGTTCGTAGTTGGGGTGATCCGGCTTGGGCACATAGGAAGAGGATAGGGACTGCCCTGCCCTCGAGGTCGAACTTCGAATTCTTCCTTCGCCTTTTGGAGCTCGCCCTCAGCGAACAACTTGGGCCCTTTGGTCGTTGCACAGGGCAGAGTCGAGGAAGAGCATTGTCAACAAGCAGGCAACAGGCTGCACTCACATGGCCTCGACATCAGTGCAGTGTGCGTCCACCACCTTTAGCCCCCCCTTTTGCCAAGGTCATTTCGTGATCTTTCTCCTTTCTTTTTCTATTTTTTTCTTTTCCATCTGGGTGGCGCACGCAGGTGGTCATGACCACCTGCATGTCTTGGATAGGCCGTGATTCCTTCTAGTTTGGATAAAAAGCCCGCTCGTGGTTCTCTACGTTGCAATGCATCTGGTCGGAGATTCAGCAGAACCAGTTGCTATGGTCTGGCCACGTTGCACGCGACCTCAATCGGCCCTGAATTACCAAACATGGTGAAGGCGGTCGCAGTAGAGCCTAGGAGGAGACAGCCTGTCGCACTTTCCCTCCAAGCCAGCTCGGCGAGACATCATCATCAAACCCTTTCAGCCCCGCAATGCCAGAAACGCGGTTGATTCAGCGCCTCCCGTTGGCGCTCCTCTTGCTCTCCTTCGTGATTGCCTTTTGGCTGTCTCCTCCCGGTACGGCTTTGGCGCCAATTCCTCTTTCATGCTTTTCATGTTCTTCTGGCCCTCCTGTTCTGAAGTAGAGTCTCAACAGTAGTGGACGGCGTCACCTTCGCTGGTGGAGGCACCACCAATCCAGCCATATGGCTAAAGGTTTCAGAAGGCTACCGCTGCAAAAAGGTGTGTGGTTGTACTTCCCTTCGCTCTTGTCCTTGCTACAAACGCTAATGATGTTGAACGTTTTTGTTGTTTTTATTGGTTTTTTGTTTGTTTGTTGTTGTTTTTTTTATCTTATTTTATTTTTTGGTCGAGTAGGACATTTTATCGCTGCAGTACTTCCCGACAACCACCTTGGGGCAGGCGGTGCAGGCCATGGCCCAAGGCCTGGTGGCGGCGCTCAGCACCGACGGCAACCCGGCCTCCTTCCCGCCCATCGGGCTCACCACGATCCCTCTCTTTGCCAGCTCGGTCGTGCTGCCCTACAAGCTCCCCGAACTGGGCGAGAACGTTCTGGTGCGTCTACATCCGATTGGGCTCAGCTTAGCGATGCGTTTTTTGAAGGGCGAAACGCTCACGGTCGCTCGCGAGGCACGCCCAGGTCCTGGATCGAGAGACGGTGGCCGGGATCTGGCTGGGCTCAATTCGGACGTGGGACGATTCGCGCATCAGCGCGCTCAATCCCAATGCGACCTTGCCCCAGCGGAACATCACTTTGATCATGCCCCCGAGCGCGACAGACCTGGCGATCTTCTTTTCCAAAGTGGTCTGTTCGTTCGACTCCAGCTTCTGCAGCGCGTATTCGAGCGTGTCACGGAACCTGAGCCGTCTGGCTGTCGCCCTCGATGGCAGGCTCTCCATCGTCGCGAGCTCTGCCGCTGTTGCCCAAGCAGTCGCCGTACGGCCCAAGAGTCTTTCGCGTTTGTTGGTTTATTTATTCATTATTATTATTATTATTTCAACCAATTTTTTGAGTTTTAACTTTTATTGATTTTTTATATTTCTCAGGCCACCAACTACTCGTTGGGAATCATCGATCAGCCGATTGCCTTACAGAACCCGCAGCTGTCTTTGGCGTTGATGAAGAATCGGGCGGGCAACGTGGTGGCTGCCTCCGT
This sequence comes from Acanthamoeba lenticulata, assembly GCA_002179805.1. Lineage (NCBI taxonomy): Eukaryota > Discosea > Longamoebia > Acanthamoebidae > Acanthamoeba > Acanthamoeba lenticulata. Next base: position 28,124 of record NAVB01000285.1, on the reverse strand, counting down.
GACGACCATGCGGGCCGCCATGTCCAACGTCAGCGACACTGTTTCAGGTGCCATTTTCATTTTCTTCTTTAAATGGACGCAAGCAAAGCTGATGATGATGGGATCCAACACCGCAGCGGGCAATCTGTTGGTGGACATCCACGACTTGAGCGCCGATAACGCATGGCCCTTTGTGTACCTCATGTACATCGGCGCAGCGCTGCAATCGTCGAACCGCGACCTCTGCCCGCTCATTAGAGAAGCAGAGCAGGTCCTCGCTTGGATCCAAATCAACGACCAGGTTCGTCACCGCACCTGTCTCGATCATGAACTGAAGACAGTCTGCTAACAGTCTTGGCTTGCCGTAGATCTCTGCGTGGGCTGAAGAGATCGGATGGGTGCGTTTGGTCCTTTTAATCCAGAAATTTAATTTCTAAATTTAGTTCTTTCTGTCTTTGTTTTCGAGCACACAGGCATCGTTGACGTTGCCCTACAAGAAGCAAGTCATTGATCTCTTGGGTTCTCTGCGCTGCGATGGAGAGCGGAGCTTCGGCGTGGCTTGGTCGGTCGCCTACGGTCCGCAGCAGCAAGCCCTGCCCGACTTGGCCAACGTGTACGCCAACTACAACCCACAATTCCAAGTCAAGTATTACACTGGCGACGAATCGGCCACCGTCGACTTTGTGGCAAAGGGTACCCTCAATTTATTTGCATTTTTGCTTCATATTTTTCTTTTTATAATCTTTTTAGGTTTCATTTTTCATCCTGCAATTTTAATTGCAATTTAAAATGTACAATTTATTCATCCAACATTGTACCCCTCCTTGTTGCAGGAACCATCGACTTTGGGCTTGTAGGCTCGGGGCTCACACCTGCCCAGAAGCTGCAGATTTCAGACGGAAGGACATTCGCCATGCACGCCTACGCCTTGATTCCCGCCTATCGGGTGCGTCCGTGGTTGAATCAACACGCGTCAGTCAAGGCCAACTCAGACGCTGACGCACCTGCGCGATGGCTTTTTCGCAGATCTCCAGCGGACCAGGACTGCAGCCAGCCAACATGACCTTGTCGCTGGAGCTCCTGGCGCGGATCATGCTCAACCAAGTGGCTTGGTGGAACGACACCGCCATCTCGGCCCTCAACCCCGACATCACCCTGCCCAACGCGCCCATCAAGCTGGTCCTGCCCTCGACGCCCTGCAGCGCGACGCTCCTGATCACGCAGGCGCTGAGCCTCGTCTCTTCCGAGTTTAGGGCAACGGTGCGCGTTCGGCTGCGGCTCATTCATTCCAGGACTTGAGCACGATGGGGCTGATATCTTCCGCGAGCAGGTGGGCTCCGGTAGGTCGGTGCGTTACCCCGTGGAAGACGTGTCCGGCCGGGTCGTCTACGCTGCGCCGAGCGCGACGGCCTCCACGGCCGCCAATACGCTGTACAGTCTGGTGTGGCTCGTGAGCGGCGAGTACCGCGACTACCAGGTCTTCTTGGGCCAGGCCCGGCTTCTCAACCCCGCTGGCAACGTCATCAGCGCCGAGGCGGCCAACATCTACGCGGCGCTCGAAAGCTCGACTACGACCGAAGAGTCTATCCTTCTCCGTACGTCGGTCGCTCGCCTGCAGCCATTCACCTTCAGAGTCAAGTGCACTCACGTGCTCTTGTTGTCCAGATCCGGGCGCGCAGAGCTGGCCGATCGTGGGCTTCTTTTCGCTGCTCGTCAGGACGGCGACCATGCAGGACTGCACGAAAGCGCAGGCGCTGGTGGAGTGGATCTACTGGTCGCAAACCACGCTCGTGGCGGGCAGCACGGCGGTGCGCTACACGATGGTGGTCCCCGCGACGTACAAGCCGCTGCAGGCCTACCTGTTGAACGAGATCAAGGCGGTCACGTGCGACGGCGAGGCCGTCAGCCCACTGGCCGGATGCATCAACAACGGCACCATTTGCTCCGACCACGGCAACTGCTACAACGGGAGCTGCCTCGTACCAACACCTTCACCTCACCTCTTGCCTCGCCTGGCTTCATGACGTCTAACGATTCTCGTGTGTGTGTGTCGAGGCAGTGCAACAAGGGCTGGGATGGCACCTATTGTGCGCACGCCCTGCTTGAGACGAGCTCGTCCGAGCTGGACTCGACGGTGCTCGCCGCCGTGCTGGGCGCGGTGATCCCCTCGGTGTTCTTCCTCGTGCTCATCGGGCTTGTGCTCCTGGCCTTGCTGCTTCTGGCTTGGCGCCGGACCCGCGGGCAGCGCGACCAGTGGGAGATCGACCCGGACGAGCTCGCGCTCGAGGAGCACCTGGGCACGGGCGGCTACGGCGAGGTCTATCGCGCCAAGTGGCGCGGCACCGACGTTGCCGTCAAGTACCTCATCATGGAGGACGTCAGCAAGGACATGGAGCGCAACTTTGTCGAGGAGGTACGAACCACACGAACATCATTTATTAATAGTAATTAATTAATAGTTTTTTATCCTTCTAATTGAATCTCAAAATGAATTCAAAACTACTCCAGGTGCGCGTGATGACTGCGTTGCGGCATCCCAATGTGGTGTTGTTCATGGCCGCGTCGACCAAGAAGCCCAAGATGTGCATCGTGATGGAGTTCATGGCCCTCGGTTCTCTCTACGACGTGCGCGGCACCCCCCCCCCTTCTCTCTTCTCTTCCGACCACCAATCAGCTTTTTGTTCACATGATTGACCATTCTTATCTGATTGGCTGTACTATCATCGCAGTTGTTGCACAACGAGCTCATCCCGGACCTGCCGTTGGCCCTGAAGGTCAAGATGGCCTACCAGGCGGCCAAGGGCATGCACTTCCTCCACTCGTCGGGCATCGTCCACCGCGACCTCAAGTCGCTCAACCTCCTGCTCGACAACAAGTGGAACGTCAAGGTCTCCGACTTTGGCCTCACCCAGTTCCGCGTGGAGGCCAAGAAGAACTACGGCCCGGCTCAGATGATGAGCATCCATTGGACCGCGCCCGAGGTGCTCAACGAGGCCAAGGACGTCGACTACGCCCTCGCCGACGTCTACTCCTTTGGTGCGTTTTTGCAGCGGTAGTTGTTGCGGCGCTTGCGCTGATTGGTGGAGGTTATGTACGCAAAAACAGGCATCATCCTATGGGAGCTCCTCACGCGGCAGCAGCCCTACGAGACCCTCAGCCCGGCCGCGGTTGCCGTGGCGGTCATTCGCGACCAGCTGCGGCCCACCATGCCCGAGGAGGCGCCGGCGGACTTTGCCACGCTCATCACCAACTGCTGGCACTACGACTCGGGCATCCGGCCCACGTTCCTCGAGATCATGACGCGCCTCAGCGCCATCGTCGGGGACCAGTCGGCCAGCCAGACCTCGCAGACCTCGTCCAACAACTCGAGCAGCGGCAAAAGCATCTTCAAGCTGCCCAACGGCCAATGGGCCACCCGCTCGTTCCGGGGCTCCGAGGCCGGCAGCGACTCATCCGGCGGGTCGTCGGCGATGGGCGAGATCGCGCGGCTGACCCGCACCATCGACCGCGCGCCGGTGCCCGACGGCCGGGTGGCGATCGTGTTCACCGACGTCACCCGCGCGGCCTCGCTCTGGGAGTTCAACGCTCTGGCTATGCGCGACGCAATGCTGCTGCACAACCAGCTCCTGCGCGAACCGCTCAAGCGGTGGAGCGGCTACGAGGCCATGATGATGCGCGAGCGCAACAGCGGCGAGGGCTCCTTCTGCATCGTGTTTGCCAATGCGGTCAACGCCGTCGAGTGGTGCGCCGAGGTCCAGCAGGCGCTGCTCAAGGCAGAGTGGCCCGAGGCCCTGCTTGAGCACCCGGGCGCGGCCGAGGAGTGGGGCGACACCGACGACCGCGTCATCTTCCGCGGCCTCCGCGTGCGCATGGGCGTCCATGTGGGCGAGGCCAAGCTCGTGCGCGACCCCAGGACGCGCCGCGTCGAATACGTGGGCTCGACTGTCAATGCTACCGCGCGCATCACAGCCCTCGCGCACGGCGGTCAGGTCCTCGTCTCCGAGATCGCGTCCGAGGAGCTGCGCTTCGCGAACGAGACCTTCCTTGAGAAGTCCATCTGCGTGGGCAAGTTCGAGACGCCCGATTATCCCGACGGTTCGCATTTTTTTCTACTTATTTCTTTTGTTTTAATTGGATATTAATATTTTATTTATGAATTTAATTGAATAACAACAGGGATCAAGCTGTACGAGGTGAAGACAAATGGGTTGGAGGCGCGGTTCTTTGGCGGCTTGACGAACAAGGACGCAGGAGAAGAGGATGAGATGCAGACGGAAGTGGGCGAGGGCATGATGTTCAAGGAGGACCACTTCCTCACGTCGGCCAACCTGTGCCGGTGGATCCTCGACTTCAAGGAGATTACCATGGGCAAGCAAGTCGGCATGGGCTCGTATGGCGTGGTCTACAAGGGCATGTGGAAGGGCGTCGAGGTCGCGGTGAAGCGGTTCATCAACCAGAAGCTCGACGAGCGGGGCCTCCTCGAGTTCCGCGCCGAGATGGCCTTCCTCTCGGAGCTCCACCACCCCAACGTCGTCCTCTTCATCGGTACGCGCACCGAGACTTGGCTTGCGCAAGCCCTGTTCGCGGCTGACCTTGCGAACACTCGACATGTGGTGGTCGCCAACAGGCGCGTGCGTGAAGCGGCCCAACCTGTGCCTCGTGACCGAGTTCGTTAAGCAGGGCTCGCTCAAGGAGATCCTCCTCAACAACGCCATCAAGCTGTCGTGGCAGCAGAAGCTGCGGCTGCTGCGGTCGGCGGCGTTGGGCATCAACTACCTCCACTCGCTCCACCCGGTCATCGTGCACCGCGACCTCAAGCCGTCCAACCTGCTCGTGGACGAGAACTGGAACGTGAAGGTGGCCGACTTTGGCTTTGCGCGGATCAAGGAGGAGAACGTCACCATGACCCGCTGTGGCTCGCCCTGCTGGACCGCGCCCGAGGTCATTCGTGGCGAGCGGTACACGGAGAAGGCCGACGTGTACTCGTTTGGCGTGATCATGTGGGAGGTGCTGACGCGGAAGCAGCCCTATGCCGGGCGCAACTTCATGGGCGTTTCGCTCGACGTGCTCGAGGGCCGCCGCCCCCAGATCCCCAGAGACTCGCCGCCCGAGTTCAGGAAGAAGATCAAGAAGTGCTGGCACGGGTCGGCTGACAGGCGACCGGCCATGGAGGATGTGCTCACCTTCCTCGACTCTCTTCTCGACAGCGAGAGCGCTGGCGCTAAGCCTTGAGGTTTACACATGGCAGCAGAAGAGATAGTAAAATATAGTTTTATTAATAATTCTCGGCAAATAAATAAACTTATCGCCGAGGTGGCCACAACGAAATGCAGGAAGCCCCGCAGCCACATGACCAAAGGAGGATGCTCCCTCCCGCGCCACGTCGCCGCCCAGGCCGGCCCCGCCGAAATCCTTCGACAGGTCTGCTGACCTCACCTGCGGTTCCCATCCGCCCAGCTGCCCAGCCCCCAGGTGTGCTGTCCGCAGAGAGGCTCGAGGCGGTCATGGCCCGCATGCGCGAGCTGGAGAAGGAAAACCGAAGCTTGCGCAAGCGGCAGCGCCAACACAAACGTTCCCTGCTCCACCTCCTTCACGCCCTCTCCGACCACCCGTTTCCTTCGCCCAGCCAACAGCGATGCGAGACCTCGTCGCGTGTGGCTTCCTCGCCAGCGCCAGCCTGTAGTGCTCCCGCGGTGTGTGGTGGACTCGTGGCCAAGGACCAGCAAGTGGTGACGACGAGCATCACCGAGCGCGAGCTGTTCTTTCCCTTCCTCCGCCGGTACGATCTGCGAGGCCGCGCCTTCGTCGCCGATGCTCCACGGTATGGCGCCTCATGACGTTGCCCAAGTCTTTCCCAAAGACGCAAACACGGACCTCGCCCAACAGCACAAGAACAACAACAACAACAACAAAACAGGGACCAAGAGGTGATTGTGTTCGCCTTTGGGCACTCGCCAGAATGCGCGTGGCCCGTGTACGCCACGCCACGCTTTTGTCGGCTGGTGGGCGCCACGCAAGACCAAGTCGTGTCCACAGGCTGGCTGGTGGCCTTCGTACTCGATAGAGCCCGAATCTCTCAGCATCTCAGACAAAAACGGTGACGTCAACCACTTGTTGTGGTGATGTCCTTCAGGCTGGCCACGGCACAGGGCTAACTAACGGGGCGTTCGCTTTCTGTTCAGGAACCCAATGTGGGTGAGCGATATGTTGACATGCCAGATGGAGCTCATGCACAGCAAGGGCGACATGCTGCTGGCAAACACCCGCGCCCAGCTGTTTCACGGCTGCCATGGCGAGGTCTGTCCACACCATAATGCGAACACCACCTCTTTCACTTCTCTCACAATCGTCCGCGCACAGATACGCTGTGCTGTGGTGGTCGTTGAGCAAGTTGTGAGCATCCTCCCCCCGCCGTGGCGCACAACGAGCAGATGCGACCGGTTCACGGGAGAGGGCTGGCACTACCGGGCCGACAGCCAAGAAGGCGAGGGGGAAGAAGAAGAACGCAACATTATGCACTACCGGGAACTACTGTGTAAGATGGACGAGGAGGAATGGTCGCAGGTCCACGCCCAGACGAACATTGAGTGAGTGACGTCCCTCTACACCACACAGCGTTTCGAAATTTTGGCGCCATCGGACGAAGTTTCGTTCCTTCTTCGCCCACCGCGAGAGAAAGTAGCCAAAGCCTTTTATGTTGTCCGATTAACTTCAACCGTGCAATCAACACATCAACGCTCCTTGTTCGAAATGAACGCCTTTACTACCACCATGAACAACACCACCACGCAGAAGACAGTCTCCAATGGAATCCGCCACGCAGGAGGAATCCACAAGCGCAGGAGCCCGCGTCGCTCGAGCCTCAACGAGGTCAACTTCGCCTACGTCGACTCGCAGATCCTTCGGCGGCCCAAGACCGTCAAGCAGACGACGCCTCTTCACGAGGAGTACGACCCCTCGACGACTTCCTGCCTCGGCAACTACTGCTACTCGGAGTTCGAGCTTGACGCCTATGCGTCGAACGAGGGCCTCTTCCAGAAGCTCGGTTTCGTTTAGACGCTTGATCAACCGCGATATTGAGCCACGTAGCAAGTGCTGTTGCGTGGCGCTCGGTTTGGCTGAGCTCGCCCAGACTTTCGGGCTCAACTGCCACGTGAGCGCATCTACGACAGGAAGAGCGATGGAGTGTCTTCATGCGCCTTTTTCCGCCCTTTCCTACCTCGCGTGCACTTGAATTGTGTTGGATTAGAAGCTGAGATTAACTCAGTTCTTCTTCTCCTCTCCGCTCAAGCCAGTTCATCGAAACCGAACTTGCCTTGGCACTTCTTCAGCGTTACGAGAGCACGCCCACGACGAGCAGGTATGCGCCACGCGCATTCACCCTCCGCTTCCTCTTGTCTTCATCGACTTCCCACATCTATTTAAACACTCCCGCGCTCTTGTACTCTCTCTTTGTTGTAGCGAGGAGCTGTGGCCAGTGCCTTTGCAGGCACGGTACTCCTCCCTATGGTAAACAACCCCCATTCTTTTAAAAAGAGACAAAAAAGCCACGTTCATGGTGCGGGGTAGCGAGGGACGGTGACTCGTGCGCGAGGCCGAGCCCAAAAGAAAGTCGCAGCGCGCGTCGTCCTTGAGGGGTCAAGGAGGCAGCGATAGCGCTGGGCTCCACGGCCACGCCACCAAGTGTGAACCATACAAATCACACTTGTACCTACCCACACACCATCACACAAGCCCACACGTAGCCTGACCTGGCTCAAGGCCAGTTTATTTGATTGGTCCTTTGGTTGTGCATGCCTCATACTTTCAGCCTTTTGAAGCAAGTCATGTTCTGCCTCGCCTGCGATGAATGCATTGGCGAGATGGCAGCCTCGGTGGGTCGCCCGAGTGACTCAGGTATGAGCCTAGAGCACTTTGAGCCTCCTGCGCAGTCCGCTTGTTGGTATTAGTTCTGTTTGGAGGTGGGCTCAGTATGGGTCATCCTCTGGAGGCGACCGTTGTAGTCCGCCCACTCACGGTCGAAACGCTGTTGGTCAGCTTCTGCTTGATCCTCGTACCTCTGGGGGAAAGAGCAACTTAAACACTCGCCAGACCATACAAATTCCAAAGTGGGGGGCGAGCACCTTCCTCGTAGCAGCGTCCGCACGGCGCCAACCATGAGATAGCAAAGCATTGAGCTCTGTGCCACCAGACCAGGGGTTTGAAGTGCGGTAGTGGTGTTCATTGTCCTTCCGCCAAATGTGGAAGGCTGTCATTGCTTTGACTGGTTGTGGCAACTTTGCTGGGGTCGGTGGACTGGTGGCGTGGTCCTGGTTCATCTTCGATGCTCTGGAAACGTTGATCTATTGAGCAATGACCACACGCAGAATTGTTTCAGAATGGCCCTGCCTAGTGCACTGAAAAAGAGGCCCTCTCCCTAAGGACAACTTTCCTCCTCCTTGAGGGGATGCTCACATGTTTCCGCCTCAGCGACTGAGTGTTGGCCAAAACAAAAGGATGTTCTGATTTTGGTGCGCCCCCGTGAGGATGACCGTCTTCTCGTTCGGCCACGCGACAGCGACCGCCCCTGGGGATCGCGTTCCAGTCCGCCGCGGGCACGTTGATGTTCACTTCTTGCCCTTGCCCTTCTTCTTGGTTTTCTGTTTTGTTTCAACACAAGCCACGTGAGTGGGAAGCTCACCACAGGGGGAAGGGAGGTAGTGGTTGCCGTACGAGGTATCGGAGGTACTTTCGCTCGATCTCCCGGTCGATGGCGTCCTGCTCCTCCTTTTGTTGCTGCTCCTTCATCTTGGCCAGAGCCTTCTGATACAGTTGTGCCCTGTGTGTGCGTGCGGAGTGTAAGTCGAATCATTCGTTTTGAGAGTCCACCACGATGACGACGAGACGAGAAGGAGCAGGACGACGACGTACTTGCGCTGGTTGTTGACGGCCAGCTGCTGCTTGAGCTTTAGCCGCAGGAAGCGCAACTCGGCGCACAGCTCGTCGTCCTCACGCGTGCGTGGATCTGGCGATGATCGCCCACCAACGCACGTATCGTCGTCAGCATCTTTGGAATGAAAGGAATGTATGTTATCGAAACCGTACCGACGTCCGCGTCGCCGAGGAGGCCGAGGGTCCGCAGCTCGTGCTTGAGGCGGTCCTCGAGCGAGAGGTAGTTGGCCTGCGCGTAGTCCACCGGGAGCTGGCGGACGGGCACGGCGGGCACGTCGGTGATGGTGCCCCACGGCGTCTTGCGCGCCGTGATGGCCGACGCCGACGCCGCGAGCGGCACCGGCGACGTCGTGTTGGAGGACATCATCGTCGAGCCCATCGATGTCGTCGTCGACGTCGGCGTCATTCCGCTCGTCGTGAGCGTCAGCGAGCCGCTGCCGCCGAGCGGCTTGAGCGAGGCCTCGCTCTTGGCCTTGAGCAACGCCTGTTGTTGCTGCTGTTGCTGGAGCTTGCCCGCGGCCTTGACGCCCTTGCCGCCGACCGCCGCTGCGGCGGCGCTCTTGCCCGCGACGCCCTTGCCGCCCTTGCCGGCCGGTCGAGCCTTTTCCTCGCCCAGGGCCTCCTCCGAGTCGCTGTACACCGACCCACTGCTGCCGCCGCCGCTGCCGCCAGAGCCAATGCCGTTCGTGTCGACGGCCGACGTCTCGCCGCCCCAGCCCTCGCCGGCTGCGGTGGAGCCGCCAAGGCCGCCGCCGCCGCCTTCGGTCATGCCGCTCTCGGGCCCGCCGGGCAGGTAGGGCGCCGTGGTGGAGTAGGGCGGCGGGAAGACGATGTTTTCCTCGAGGAGGGCCGAGAGAAGGCGCGTCGTGAAGTCGCCCGTGAGGACCGGCATCGCGCTCGGATCGTCGGGCCGCGACGACGTGTCGCCCTCGACCGCGTCCATGCCCGCGCCAATGGCGGCGTCACTGGCGCCGCCAAATTCGGTCAGACCGCCGGGCTGCTCGCGCTTGCGCTTGCGCGCCGCGCCACCGATGTCGTCGCCGGTGCCGTTGAGCGGGCGGCCGCGGCCACGGCCGGCGCCCTTGCCCTTGCCCGGCCGCTTTCCCGCCACAAAGTCGTCGTCATCGTCGTCGGCAAAGTTGTAGACGTCGTCCCCGCCAAACCCACCGAGCGCGTCGCCGCCCATGTCGTCAACATCGACGCCTCCGCCTCCGCCTCCGCCGCCTCCGACGAGGTCGTTGATGATTTCGCTCTCCATGTCGCCGCCCGCGCCGCCGGCCATGCCGAGCGCGCTGAGGGCGTCCTCCTCGCTCTCCATCTCCTCGGCCGAGAAGACATAGTCATCATCGGAGCTGGCCTTTCGCTTGCCCTTGCGCTTCTGGATGCGCTTCCGGATGTTGGCCACCTTCTGCTTGGTCAGGCCCCCCGTCCCGGGCGTCGTCGCGGCCGCGGCCGCGCCGCCCAGTCGGCCGCCACCGGCAGCGCCAGCGCCGCGGCTGGCCGAGAGCGACGCGGCCGACATGGGCCGCTTGCCGCCGGCGCCTCGCCCGGCGCCGATCGTCGTCGCCGTCGACGACGAGGATGACGTGGCAACCGACTCGCCGTCCTCCTCGGCCCAGACCTCGCGGTAGTGGCGGCCGAGGCGCGGAATCCGCCAATAGGCGTCGTCGTTCTCGGCCGGCTGCGGCATGAGCAGGCGCAGGTCGTCGTCGTCGATGGGCGCAAAGTAGGGCAGCATCGACCGCCAGAACTGGTGGAGGTCGGCCTCCCGGGCTGCGCGCAGCTCCTCCTCTTCCTCGGCCCCAGAGTCGCCTCCGCCAGGACCGCCGCCATAGGCCGCCTCGTCGCTGGGCCGGCCGCGCCGCCGGCCGCCGCGAGCCTGCCGCTTGTTCTTGCCTCGGCCCCGGCCGCCACCGCCGCCTCGCGGCCCGCCGTCGACGTAGTCGTCTCGCCGGTCGCCGTCATCGTCTCCCGCGCCCTCGCCCGCGCCGCCGCCTCCGAGACCACCGCCGCCACCACCACCTCCGCCGCCTCCGGCCTCGCCCCCAACGCCGCCGCCACCGCCACCGCCGCCGGATGAAGCGGCCGATGATGATGAAGAAGACGAGTGCTTGGCGGAAGAGGATGATGTAGAGGTGCCCGTCGTGCCATAGGTGGTGACCACCGGCCCGCCGCCGCCCGATGGAGTCTGCTGCTGTTGCTGCTGGAGGAAGAGATGATGGCGGCTGGCTTTGGCGCCCTTGGCGCCCTCGCGCCGGCCCGCCAATGAGCTGCCGCCGTCACCGCTGCCGCCGCCGCCACTCGCAGCAGCGGCCCGTCGCGGGGAATGGCCAGCGGGCGCGTGGGCGCCCCAGTCCTTCTGGCGCGCGATGACCATGTCTCGCAGGCTGAGCACACGGCCCTCCTCGCCGCCGCCGCCATCGCGGCGCGACTTGCGGCCCTTGCCAGCCACCACGCCGCTGCCGGCCGTGGTCTGGCCAGCATTGCCGCCATCGTCAGCCGACGACGCTCCCGCGCCACCGGTGATGGCGTTGAGTTTGCGAATACGACGTCGGCGAGTTGGTGTCGGCTGCTGCTGGTTCTGGGCCTTGGCCGTCATGCCAGAGCCCGTGCGCTGGCGTCGCCGACGCCGGCCGTCCTCCGACCCCGAGTGGTAGTCCGAGCCTTTTTAATCGTGGGAAAACCAAGTGTTAGACACATGAAAAAGCGAACGCGACAGACAGGACAGGGGGAGGGAGATGTTACCCTCGGAAGCATCAGAGAAGAGGTCGAGTTCGTCGTCAAACTTGAGGTTGTTATCATTGTCGTGGTCATTGTCTTCGTCGCCATCGGGCACGGCGGGATCCGACTTGCTGTTGTTGCCGGCGCTGGCCGAAGTGGTTGTCGTCGTCGTTGTGCTGCCCTTCTTGGCACGGGCGGGCGGGACGTCGCCACCAAGCTTGAACGGCGAAGACTCCTCGCGTCGCCTGCTGGTCGTGACACGATCAGCAACCTGGACACGGCCGAGATCTCGGAGCGCCACCTGGCGTCGTGCGATGGGGAAGAGACGTACCTCGAGGCTTTGCTGCCAGAGGGCGGCGAGATGTCGGAGCCGATCGGCATCGCGTCCGGAACCAGGTGGCGCGCCAAAATACGGATCGACCGCGGCAGGCGCGCTGCACCGATTTAAATTTCAAAAAAAAAGAATTCAAAATAAGAATTCAAAAAAAATGAACAAAGGGAAGGGGGAAGTACTGAGGCCAGGAGGGAGATGGGGCGAGGGCGACTCAGTGGTGCCGTCGCGTGGGTTGGCCTCGGCCGGCGGAGGCGGGGCCAGGAGCGTGGAGAGCGGCGACGGCGGGCCCGACGAGAACGACAGCGGCGGCGCCGGCAGTGGCGCCACGCTTCCCTCCCGCTTGCGCCGCTTGTACTCGGCCGCGTCTGCCGTCGTACACGTCCAGTCATTCCATTGTTGTCTTATTAGCATTATAATTTAATAACGTGGATGCCGACAACAACGAGGTGGAGTTGAAGAGTACCAGCGAGGAGGACCGGAAGGTTGGGGTGGTTGTCGTCCCAGTAGGTGAGCTTGGCGATCTCCTTTTCGACCTGCTTGAGCAGCTTGCGGTGAGCCAGGCCGATGCGGGCGAGCTCGCGCTTGAGCTGCGCCAGCTGGTCTTCAGTCCAGCCGGCGCCGGTCAGCGAGGCCGAGGCTGACGCTGCCGCCTCAGCTGAGGCAGAGGCCGACGAGGCGAGGACGGCCGCGGCGCGGTGGAACAGCGGATGGGTCTCCTCGGTCGAGGCCGGGCACTGCAGGAGCAGGACCGGCTCGGAGCGCAGCGCGACGAGGGCGTCGCCCCCGCTGCTGCGCGCGTGCGACAGAGCGCTGTGGAAATCAGGGGGCGGCGAAGGCAGCTGCGAGGTGAGGAGCATGAGCGAGGCCGTGGGCGACGAGGGCAGCGAGAAGTCGAGCGGCGAAGAGGGCAGGTCGAGCGGGGACGACGGGGTGGGCGTCGTCGTCGCGGCGGAGAGTTGCTTGGTTTGCTGCGCACGGGTCTGCGCTGAGCCTGCTCGGCCGGCGCTAGTGTTGCTCGCAAGATTGTTGGCGTTGTTGAGGGCGGGACTCCCCACGTCGCCGGCCTTGCCCTTGTCCAGACGTATCTTTATCTTGAGGTCGCCCCCGATGCCCATTTGGTTGGAGATGACCATGTTGGCCGAGTTGGATCGTGATCGCTTCGCCATGTGCCCAACTCCGCTCATTTCGGCGTCCATTTCGCTGGCATCACGTCTCGACCCGCTGGAGGTGACAGTGTCTGGCAGATGTTTCCCGCCATCACCTTCGCCCGAGATGAATACAGAGGGGGCGGATCGCACAGGGGATGTGGATTTGGGCGCAGATCGAGAGGTGCTGTCATTGACCTTACTTGTCGTTCCATTCCCTCCCCTCTTCGTAGTGCGGCCGCTTGCTTCGTTCGATCCTCGACCCCGGCTCACTTTCTGGTTACTTTGGGAGTGATCGTGGTCGTGCCCATCGCTCTCCAAGCTCCATTTCGCACCGGAATGGGTCCTCTTGCGCTTGAGGCTGGGCTGTCGTTCCTCCATTTCCGCTTCATCATGTTGTAGGAGGTCCGAGCTGTCGCCTACGTCCGTTTCCTCCTCCATCTTTCTCTTCCCCACGAGCCCGCTCTTGTCGATGCCTCGCATTACGCGATTGGGCACCTTGATGGTGAGCTTGGTCGTGGCGGGGTCGTTCAAAGGGTCCTTCGTGACGCTGCCGCTTGCTCCTCCTCTGCTCTTCCTTTCTCCCACCTTGACAAACTGTCGAATGTCCTGCTGTGCGTGAATGGCGCCGATTTCGCTGCTGTGCCGCTCCTGCTCTCGTTCGGAATTTTCAGGTCCCTCCTTGTCGCGCTCTCTGCTCTCGTCGTCCCCACTTTCGTCCCGTCCCGTCGTGCTGCTGCTGCGGGTGCTCTGGTGCTTGCGCGCTTCGATCTTCGTTCGCCCCTTCCGCCTTCGGGTGGCCATCCAAGGGAGAGAAGACGGGCCACGGCAGGGGAAGGGCCGTTAGTCTCGAGCTGCACCATTCGCGCACGTTCGGCATAGCGTAATTTCGAGCTAGGCACGTAAGCTGCCGAAATTTCGCACATACCCACCTGGCGCGAACTGGGAAGAAAGGGGATAATAACCTACCACCCTCTTTTCGCGCCCCCTCCCCCCTTACGGTCAATAAAGAAGAACGTGATACCTTTTCCCCTTGGTGGTAGCTCGCTTGCCTGCTGCTCCGGAGTGGCCACTCTCGTCCTCAAAGTCACGATCCAGCTCATCGCTGCCATCATCCTCCTCTTCCTCCTCTTCATCGTCCTCCACCCTCTCTCGTCCTTCATCACCGTGCACCGCTTCATCCCCACGTGTTGGTGTAGTGGAAGAAGAGGAAGAGGAGGAACTCCTGCCTCGTCCCTTGCCACGACGCCCACCAGCAGTGGTGCGTGACCCGACCGAAATATTCGGTCCTGCACCACCTCTGGCCACGCTCCTGCGAGGCATCTTCTTCTTCTGTTCTCCTCCGCAGCTGCTGCTGTGTGTGCTGTACGCTGCGTTGCGCCGTGTTGGTTTGCTTTCTCTTCCGCTGCTCTCCGTCTGGGCAGCTCTTTCCTGTTTTGAATTTTTTAGTGTTTTCGGTTCTATTCTTGTTTTTGTATTTTCAGTTCTTTTTTCAACCACAGAACTCGGCTACTTGTTGTAGTGGTAGCGCCAGAAAAGAACATGAAGGTGGGCTATCCATTTGGTGAGGTTGTTTATTGTGGTGATGTACATTTACAGTTTACTAGTGGGGCCTATGGGCGCAAACGGTGAGACCGTAGCGCCATCACCAAAATAAACCGGCACGGGAAGGGAAAGCACACAACAGAAGAGGGAAGTAGTAGAAGAAAGATGAAACATGACGATGAGATCCCACAATAAATAAATAAGTGTTGGCCCAAAACGCATGATGAAGAAGAGCGGTAGCTGAAGAGAGCGAGCGAGGAAGGAGCGAGCAGGACGTCTTGTGCTTGTGCTTATGTTGCGTGTGTCTCCCTCGACGCGTCGTTGTGTTGATTTGTTGGGCTCGCCCTCCTCTTCTTCATCTCCTTACGTTCAACGATCACCCTCCTCGTCCTCCAGCTGACTCTCTTTTTCTGCCTCTTATTTGCCCTTGCTCTTCTTCTTGTCGCTGCCTGCAGCCGCGTTGGCCTCGGCCAGCTTGCTCTCGAGCTCCTTGATCTGGTTGAGCAGAAGCTTGACCGTCGCGTCACCCTGCGACTTGGTCTGCGCGATGGCCCTGTTCTGGGCGTCGAGCAGCTTCACCTTCTTGATGAGCTCCTCTCTCGAGGACAGCTCCAGCTCCTCATCCAACGGATTGGGTTGCTGCAACGCCAGCGGACCAACGCCAGTCAGTCGCTCGCGCCCACAGGAAGAGGGGGGGGGAGGGTTAAGAGCGCACTTTGGACTTCCTCTTGGTCTTCTTCTTGTCCTCGTCGTCCCCGCTGCTCTTCTTGAGCTCGCGGTCGGCCTCCTCCAGGCGGTTCTTGGCCCGCTTGAGCTTCTTCTTGGTCTTGAGCAGCTCCCGGATCAGCTCCTCCTTGGGCTTGGCCGCGAGGTCCTGCTCCGACACCGCCAGGTTGAGGCTCTCTCCGGCCTGGCGCCAAACAAAGACATCAACAGTGACTCATCGTCAGCCAACATTGTCGACACTTTACGACACCATCGAGTTCATCTGGGGCTGGCGGAAGGGAATGAACCTCAGCGACGAGCAGCGAGTTCTTCTTCTTCTCCTCGGCGAGCTCCTTCTGCAGGTCGGAGATCATGGCCTTGAGGCCCTTCACCTGCGGATCTTCCTGCGTCTCCTTTCTGCTCTCCGCCAAAAGAGACCTCTTTGCATCAGAACAGACCGTCTCGTGTGTGTTGGGGGATTAGAGCACGCACGCGACGGGCGAAGAGAGCGTCATGTTCTCCTCGACGGAATCGGCCTCGGCCGTCTTGGCCTTGTTGGCCGCCTGGATCGCCGAGTACATGTCCACCGCCTGCAGCCAATTGGCTCCAAATGAGCGCCAGTCCGCAACGAGCAGGAGAGGAGCGTCA
Source organism: Acanthamoeba lenticulata (assembly GCA_002179805.1). Lineage (NCBI taxonomy): Eukaryota > Discosea > Longamoebia > Acanthamoebidae > Acanthamoeba > Acanthamoeba lenticulata. The sequence continues at coordinate 12,116 of NAVB01000285.1, read as the reverse complement.
GCAGCAGAACCGTACCGAGTACCTGCCGCATCGCTTCAGCATGTCGACGATCACCGCGTGCGAGTCGGGCACGCTCTTGATGAACGGGTGCTATTGATGTAGCGCGTGGTTGTGGTGGACCGTATCAGCTCCCCGCGGCGGGAGAAGAGGGGGAGTCCTTTGGGTGGGGGGGGGACGCACGTTGAGCAGCTCGACCGAGGTGGGACGGGCCGAGGGCTCCTTGACCAGCGTGTCGGCCAAGAACTGGTTAAACTCGGGCGACCACTTCTCCGGGTTGTCCAATCGCGGCGGCGGGCCCGTGCAGATCTTGACCATGGCCTGCATCATCTTGAGCTGCATGTAGGGGGGCTCGCCCTGCGCCATCTCGATGGCGGTGATGGCGAGGGACCACACATCGGCCTTGGCGTCGTACTTGTCACCGTCCACCACCTCTGGCGCCTGTTCGTTTGTGCGCGCGCGTTTGATTCAACCGGTCAGCCCCGCCCGGGTCCACGAGGCATGTTCAAACACACAATGTAGGTTGTAGCCGCACCATCCAAAGCGGCGTGCCGGTGACGGTGTTCTTCTTGTTGAACTCGTCCTTCATTTGACCCGACACACCGAAGTCGGCTGTATAAACCCCCGAAGGCGTCAGCGCCGGCAACGACGGCGGTGACGATTATACTGTGGGAGAGGGGAGGAGTTGCAACGTACCAAGCTTGCACTGGCCGGTTTCTGTCAGCAAAATATTGGCGGCCTTGATGTCTCGATGGATGATGTTCTTCGAGTGCAAGTAAATCTAAAGAGAGCAAAAGGTGATTAGTTTTTGTTCTCTCTCTCTCTCTCTCTCTTGCTCTTTTTATTAAATTGTAAAGAAGGCGTTTGTACCAATCCCTTGAGAGACTCGTGGATGATGGCGGCGATCTGCTGTTCGGTGAAGGTCTTGCTGGGCATCGCCGCCATGAGATCGTTGACCGCGCCTCCTCCGCAAAACTCCATCAAAATCTGGAGCCCGCGGGCACATCACACGCGTCAGGCGCCTCTCGAATACAACAACTCAAAATCTTTCCTCGAGGAAATCGTACCCAAAGGACCTTGCCCTTGTCTGTGGAGCCGTAGTACTGCACGATGTTGTCGTGCTTGCACTGCTTCAGGATGTCGATCTCCTTCTGGATCGACTCTTTTGATGGACCCTGTTATTTATTATTTGTATTTAGAGGTCAGCAATGGCGCGATGAGGACCAGAAGAGAAGAGAGGGAAGGAGGGTCGCACCAGGTTGGGGCATTGCTTGATGGCCAGCACGGCACCCGACGCAATGTGAGTTCCCTTGAACACAGCGCCATATGCACTGCGCAGAACGAGGTGCAAGAAGGCGGTGGCGGGTCAAGCCACGAGATGACAAAGGGAAGGATGGAAGAGAGGGGAGTGGGGGGGGGGGAAGGCTCGTACCCTTGGCCAAGCTTCTCGCCGGCGTCGAACTGGGTGTGACCTTCCTCGCCATTGAGGCCCGAGCTCCAGTTCCAGTTGGAGTCGACGTGCACAACGTGTTGAGCGGGAGCGGTGGGGCCCGAGATGACAAAGTCACCCCTCATGGCCTTCTTCTTCTTTTTGTCTGTTGCAGTGGCATTCAACCATCAAAATACGTGAGTGCCAACCGGCGTTGACAGCAGACAGGAAAAGACAAGTCACCAAGAAATGACTACAAATGTAATAAACTTGAATTTGGTGTCGTAGATGCGCAAATAAAAAGGGGAATGCGAGTAAAGAAGGAAGCCAATAAAGGAAGTAAAAATGTCCCAGGGCGGGGGCTAAGGTACCATCTTTTTGAGGAAGGGGGACAGAAGTTTTACGTCGGCCAATGGATCCTGAGTCCTTCTTGGCGCCGGGGACGATAGACATGGCAGCCGAGGATGCGAGGCGAGGACTTCGTATAAGCTCCACCTTCGAAGGAATAAATTAACGTGCTGAAATGTAGAACAGAGAGCAACCGACCCAAATGAAATTAGCGGTCTAACGGGGACGAATATAGATGTACCAACTAAGGGGAGCTAGGCTGGATAGAAAGAGGAGGGCGCTGATGGATGAATACATGTACATATGAAGGGAATGGTTATGGACAGATGAGCAAGTTAGCACAGAAAATGAGAGCACCGCCACGGTGCGCTCCCTTTGTCATTGTGCTGTCGCGTACCTCGATTGGTGGGTGGGCCCAAAAACTATTAAACTGAGAACGATTCAATCGTTCCTTTTACTGTCACGTAGTGGACTTGGCAAAACAAAGCACAAGACCAAGCAGGAATGGGCGCCGGGCCAGGCACGCAACTTGTCGACACCAATAAAAATAATATTGGCACTTGGTCCTTGTTGCCGAATACAACAACCTGAACTCAGTTCGGGTTGATAGCCCGGGCCAAGAAGGGAGTGGGGTTTGGGGCTGGTGAAGGTTGTATTTGGCAACAGAGATAGAAGAAGTGGCGCGTGCGGTTGACGAGGGGTGGCACTATGTACAAATGGGACAAGGGCAAGGGAGGCGGTATGCACAACAACTACTTACAAAGGAGAGAGAGAAGGGTGGTGGCAAGTTGGCAGGGCAGAAGTAGTGGGATAGAGAAGTAGTGGGAGAGAGGAAGCAGTTTAGAGGCCGATGGTGAAGGGCAGCCACTTGCTCAAGGTGGCAAACGGCTGCGGGTTGAGCAGCTGGTTGACAGTGGCATCGAGGTTGCCCACGTTCTTGACGAGCAGCTCGATGTTCTTCTCCCTGTCGGTGAAGCCCATGTCCTCGAGGATCTGCAGGTTCTTGGCGAACGGCGACTCCTGCTGCTGCTGCGGCTTGACGTCCTCCTCCTCCTCCACGTCGGCAACAACCACCTCGGGCTCGACGGCAGAAACAGCGCTGGTGGCTGTGGTCTGCTGCTCGGCCTCAGGCTGCTCCTCGCGGAGCTCCTCGAGCTCGATCTCGACCTTGGGCTCGACGGGCTGCTGCTCCTCGGACTGGGCGACAACCTCCTTGAGGATCTGGAAATCAGAGAGGAGGCGCATGAAGCTGAAGTTGGACTCCTCCTTGGCGGGCTCCTCCTGTGGCACCTCCTCCTTGGCGGGCGTCTCGGTAATCACCACAGTCTCCTCGTCGACGACGGGCTGCGAGGCCACGATCTTCTTGGCGCGCTTGACCTTGGAGACCGCGGCGGTCTTCTTCTTCTTCTCGGCAGCGGTGAGCTTGGCCTTCTTGTTGCTCACCTTCTCCTTCCTGGCTTGGAGCCTCTTCAGCTTGTCCTGGGCCCTCTTCTTGCGCTCGGCCTCGCGAGCTTCCTTCTTCCTGTTGTCGATTTCAACCTTCTTCTCGCGCAGCTTCTTCTTCTCTTCCTTGGCCAACTCCTTCTCGTTAGGGTTGTCGATGTGGCTCTTGAAGATGAGCTGCCTCTCCAGCGGCAGGCTGTCGACATGGCAACGCATCTTGACGAAGAGGTGGCTGGCATCGTGCACCCACGCAAGATCGTGGGCGGGGTGAGCCTCCTCGCAGTGCGTGCAGATCTCGAAATCGAGACAGTTGAGGCACTTGTAATGAACGCCCTCCAAGCTATTCACTTCGCACAGACGGCACTTGCGTCCTGCGGGTATTTAAACACAAAGTTTGTGGTTAGATGCACGGTCGGCCACGAGTTGCTCGGAAGAATAATACTTCTAATGCTTGGGCACGTACCAGCAGAGACGGGTTGCGAGATGCTCGTCCAGTCGGCGAACGACTGCTCGGTAGTCGAGGTTTCTACAGGCGAAGGGATCTGAACGTACTCCTCCTCAGGCACGTCCACTTTGCGGGCGCGGTTAGGGTTTACGCTGATCCTCACCATAGGGGGCTTCTTGCCAGCCGCTTCGGCGAAGACCGTCGCCACATCGGCGTCCGAGTGCAATTCGACGTTGCTTGAGCTCATCAGGAAGGGCTCGGAGAGCTGCGGAAAAAGAACACGAAGCTTTGCCTCCAACTTCTCGATGTTGGCATCATTCTCCTGACTCAAGCCCACGCGCCTGATCTCGCCATTGAACTCGGCCTTGAGAACGAGAGACATGCTATTGTCCTAAAATAAATTGGCAAGAACATCAGAATGAACCGATCAAGAATGATGCAAATAAATAATGTTCTGCTCGCAGTAGGCCAGTACCTTCTGAATTGTTGGGGGTGTGAGGTTTTGTGAAATACGGCTCGTTAGTGGCCTTCGAAGTTGGTGATGTGCGTTGGTGTGTTGCTTGGGCGCAGTTGGTGACTGATTTACAACGGACACCCCCAAGGTACGCCTTTGTTGGGTGTCGAAATTTACAACCAAGTTTCGTTAAAAAAGCTGAAGGAAAGCCCTCCACCCCATTGGACGAAGCTCTCGATTCCCTGAAATATCCTGTCTTTGGGGAAGCATTCTGTGGGGAACGCGGAAAATCTGCAGAGCGTGCCGACGCGGCTGTTCTGCCTTGTGGGTCTCGCGGCTTTTACGGTCTCACTGATGATTGCGTGTAGCCACACGGCCTCTGGTGGCGAGGGCCAAGGCACAATAACCCACGAGGCGGAAGTTGCCCGATGTGCTTACGTGCGCATCAACAGCCCATCACAGTTTGGCTGATGAAGGTGGCGCAGTGCCGGTGGTGTCCTTGGCTGCGCCGGGGCTGATGCGCAGTGGGTAGTCAATTGAAGTGCCCACCATCATCTCCTGCACCACAGGGCCGTATAGCGCCTGCTTGAGGCTGCCCAAGGCTTGCGCGTGTCGTCCTGCGTGCCAAACGGTCAGGTCAGACTCCGCGTCTTTACTCTACGTGAGCGCAGTCAACAAAGTACCAGCGCCCTTGGACGCGCGTTCGGCGGCCCACTCCAGGGCGGTGGTCATCAAGTGCTTTGCCGGGCCGCTCCAGTCCACCTGCAGCGCCGCGGCGTTGGTGATCAGCGCTATGTTCATGCAGCGCTCGCTACACGTGTGCGCACCAGCCCTGCACGGCAAGCCTCGTCGCCCGTGTACCGACGGCACTCGAACGCCACCTGCCTCAGGACTTGTGGCGAGGGCAGCTTGCGCTGGAGCATCGCATAGAAGGGGGCCGCCAGGGTGATGCCCAGGTCCAGCGCCGGCAGGCACAGCCAACCACGGTCGGCTTGCATCAGGCGGTAGTCGTGCGCCATCGCCAGCATGAAGGCCCCCGCGAAGCAGTGCCCGTTCAACACTGCACCTCCGCCCAAGAGAGCGCCCATTAGAAGCCAGCGTTCACAGCAGACACGATCGGCATCCCGTCGGTGCGCACCTGCAAAGGTGGGCAGTGGGAAGGAGAGAAGGCGCGCCGTGGCCACGCCAAAGAGGCGCCCGAGCGTGCGGAGAGCGGCGGTGTCGCCGTCCCGTCGTCTCTGCTCAACCCAGTTGAGGTCAATTCCGTTGGAGTAGAACTTGTCCCTCGGCTGGCCTCCGCCGCCCGTGGTGATCACGGCCGCTCCCCAACCGGCGGTCTCTCCACCAAGTCCAGCTGTTTCCTCTTGCAGCCGTCGGAGCTCGTGCTCAATTTGATCCAGGCAGCCAAGGAAATCGTTCATAAAAGTTGGATTGAATCGATTCTCGCCGTTGCACATGGTGATGACGAACACGCGTGCTCGCAGCTCCTCAAACACCTTCTGTTCCAGCCGCACCAAAGGCTCACGCGCTTCAGCCATCTCCAGCAGAAATAAACAAAAAGTGATATAAAAATTTTGTAAGTATTTTCGTTAATCATTATTATTGCTTTTTGGGTTAGGCTTTGCTCCCTCAGTTCTCCTCGTCGCTGTCAAGCTTCTTGCGAAGAGGCGGACGACGCCCACGGCCGCGGCCGCCGCCAGCCGGCGTCCGCTTCTTGAACTCGACGACGAGCGCGGGGTCGTCAGCCTCCTCCTTCTTCACAATGCGATCGTCTTCCTCGACATCGCTGTCGGAGCTGTCGTCCGGCACAAGAGCGCTGGTCGACGTCTTTTGTCGCTTGGTTAGTCGCTGCTGCTCCTGTTCCCGCGCCTCACTGTGTGTGTCATCCGCAGGCGCGCAGAGGGAGTGAGCCGCGTGGCACCAAGCTCGTCAAGGTCGTGCTGCACACCAGCCCAGGAGGACAAACGTACATCTCGCTCTTGTCGACGACGGTCCACATGCCGTAGGGCCCGGCGTGCTTCTTCTTCTTCTCCAACTCGCGCTCCTCTTCGGCGCGCTTGCGCTCCTCCTCTTCCTCGTGTTGGCGCTTCATCTCCTGCTTGCGCGCGATGATGGCCTGCAGCTCGGCATCGCCCTGCAGCCCCAGATCTCCCTCAGAGGGGATGACGGCCTGCGCTTCGTCCACGGCCGTGGCTGCCGTCTCCGTTCCTGCGCGCACAGGTCGAACGTCGTCAGCTCGACGTTGGACTCGTGGCCCTTACCCCCAAATTGTCTGCATTGTTTGAGCGCACGCACGCACCAGAGCCCTGGTGGGAGCCCGCCAGCTGCTGCTGGTAAAAGGCTTCGAGCCGGGCCTTCTCCTCCGACTGCGCCGAGACAAAGGCCTCGTCTGCGCTCCCATAGTAAAAGTATTGCTGTCTCTGCGCGTTTGGATCTGGACCAGCCCTCCCCAAAGTCCTCGTCAATCGCCGTGCATCGCGTGGGTGGTGGCGCGATGGACAAGGTACCTGCTGGCGCCGCGGCCGCGTAGCCTTTGGTGATGTCCTGCGCGTACTGCTGGTTGGCTGCCTGTATAAGGGACAGCGGTGGCAACATGGTCGAGAGTTAGTTCGCCAGTCTCGTCACTGCGCAGTGGGAAGGAAACGTGCCCGCTCGATCTCCTTGAGCTCGGCGAGGACCTCGCTGTCGGCCTTGGCCTGGTCAAGCTTCTCTTTCTTGATCTTGTCAAAGTACTCCTTGTAGGCCTGCTTGTGCCGCGAGCCCTTGTCGTGGTTCTCCCGCGTCTGGTTCAACAGCACTGGTGAGCGTGTGTGCGGGAGGTGGAAAGAAATGTCAAATTGGAGACGTACGATCTTCTTGTCGGTCATCCAACATTTGCAGAACTTGCAGTAGTACCGCGTCTGCGAAACCCAGTACTCGGTCCTGCCGCATCCTGATGAATTAAATGTATGCACAACGCGAACGGGCATAAAAGCGGAGTGGTACGCACATGCTGCAGTAATATCAAACAGTCGTGTTTGCGAGTTGTGGCAAGATCTGAAAAACGAACTGGGCAGCTTGGTCTGCCTTGTTGAAGGTTCTGTGCTTTTTGAGTTTCTCTGCCCTTCTTTTCATTTTCTTTTATATTTCCTTCAGAAATATAAAAGGAAAATAACGCTGACCCTGGGTGTGTCCTCATGACGCACACACGCTATTATTCATCCCGATGGCTGGTGCCAGTATGGTTGTATCCAACTGAATTTCATCAGCCAGGTATACAATGGAATCAACACACTCATTGGACTGTGCTTGAAAAAGTGAGAATCAGAACAAAGGAAAGGTAATTGTGGCTTTGTCATTGTTTGCAGGGGAGGGAAGACCGTTTGAAGAACTTTGCAGAGTGTGCAGTGCAAAGCCGATCGGTGACCAGAGGCTGCCCACAGCAAGCTGTGGGAATTAGCGCCAACTGGTCCCCGTCAAGAAATAAGTTTAATCTTGACGTGAAGCAGGAACGCTTCACTACCAGAGATTAAGCTGATAAGAACAGATACTACACTTGATCTTAGCCGAAGCCGAGAAGATGCTTGTCAGGCTGTCGAGCTTCGCTATTTGACCTCACCCTCCCGCGTAGGAAGCTTGTGGTGGCGAAAAAGCAGAATTTTAGCTGTCGAAAAAAATAAAAAAAAAACAGTAAAAAGAATGTCCAGCCAAGACTGGATGATGACGCGTCTCAATGGCCTGCTGAGGGCATTCATCCCGTGGTTGGCCGTTCTGACTAAGAGGCTCCTAAGCCGGTCCACGCCAAACTAAACGAGCTGCGGGCTGATGGTCTCTGCTGAGCAATATCAGCTTCCCAAGGGCTGCTTGAATGGGTTCAAGTACCAGTCCACATCCCTCAACAAATCTCATCCCGCGCTACTTGTTGGCAACAATGGGTGCCGTGGGAAACTTGCTACTAATCTGTCTTGGGTCTGCACTCAGTCGAAAGCGAGTTTGACGTCTTATGCGTCCCAAGCTGTAAGAGTTGTTTTTTGTGCAGGCACTGCTTCGGTGGAAGGTGCTCATTTTCGGACCTGTTTCGGTCTGTGCGTCGTCTCGTTGTCTTGCTGGGTAAGCTGAGTCTCTGCCAAGATTGAAATGCGACGTGGGGAACGACAAGAAGGGGAAAGGCGTCATCGGGGTAGCTCTTTGATTCAAAAAAGGCGTCATCGTGCTAGAGGAAAGGCAGAAAACGTTTGCTCTTTGATTCAAAAAAACTGTCCAATACATTGACTTGGGCTCCAAGCACAACATTAAGATCAACACCTCGCAAAATTGCGTGTTAGCTTAATCTCGCTGAGCGCCGATTTCGCTGTCCATTGCGACAACCGATTTACGGAGAGGCTCGAGAACCTTCTTAAGATCTTGGCTGAGGCCAAGCAGGAGGCCAACGTTGGCCTCTTCGGTTTCCTCGAGGAAGAAGGTAATGACGAGGGGCAGATGGTTGATGTGAACAACCACGAGATCGGAGAAGAAGGAAACCACGCTCTCGTTCTTTCCCAGCTGCAGCTTGCTCACTTGGTCGACAGCCACGGCGTAAGTAGCCGCCATGGTGCGGGCTGCTTCATCATTCACGCCAGAGTTCTGGGCGGCCTGCACCAGGGGCACGCCGTAAGCGTCGCTCACATAGACGGCCGTCAAGCCAGTCACTCGGTTGAGCAAATCCCTCGCCAGCTTTTGCAATTCGCTTCCTGCTTCGCTCTCCATCTTCGGCAGCGATTTCGATTTTGGCTACCGTTTTCCTACTCCTTCTTTTCTTTGCCATGTTCTCAGTTTTCATTTTTAAAATTGTTTTTGCTGCTCAGTGATGGACGTCAGGGAGCCACTGGTGGTCACCCTCGACCTGGTGTTGGAGCGCCTGCGCGCCAAGTTCGATCCCGACATCGAGGCCCGCCTACTCAACCTCTACCAGCTTGGTGCCGCCCGGACTCAACATTTTCTTTCGTCTTTTTTCATTACTGACAGGCTTCTCCTCAGGTTCGCGCGTCTATGGGACGGCCAACGAACAGAGCGACTGGGACTTCATGGCTGTGGTCACGCACTCGGTCTTCCTACCAGACGACGGGGAGCACTACCTGTGGGAGTGCTACGACGACGGCGAGATCAATGTCGCGCTCTACGACGCCCACTACTTTGGGCTCATGGTGAGGGAGCACCGCATGGAGGCCATCGAGTGCGTGTGTCTACCGCGCCAGTACGTCTGGCTCGAGAAGCGCCCCTTTGCCCTCGAGCTGGATCTGGACGTGCTCCGTCCCATGGTTCGTTCGAGGCCCTCCGCCTCCAGGACACCAAACAACAAGAACCTGAAAGATCAGCCCTCTTCCCACAGGTGAGCTGGATCACGCGGCTGCGGATGTCGATGGCCCAGAAGCGTATGGAGCTCGAGCCCTACAAGGCCAAGAAGTGCATTTTCCATGCCATCAGGTCTGTCCGCGCCTGACCTCACACGAAAGCGCACGCCCACTCGAGTCTGACCGGCGTGAGCCCCACAGATACATCGTGTTTGCGCTGCAGGTCGTTGAGCACGGACGAGTGGTCGACTACGCGGCGGCCAACCACTACTTGAAGGACATCATGGCCCACCCATCCTCGCAGTGGGAAGACCTCAAAGCGGCCTTTCACAAGCCCCTCTTCTGTCGGCTGCGGGACGAGCTCTTCACCCGCGCGCGCTACCACGAGCTCTACTCGCGGATGGACGTCGAGTCCGAGATACACTCCCACCTGTTCAACCCGCGCGACAAGGCCGCCTTCCTCGCCGCCGACATCACGCGGCTGGACGACGTCGCCCGGACCAGCGCTGGCAGCGAGGAAGCGGTATCTGACCCGTCGGCGTTGCTGGCGACGGTCCGCTATCTGCGGCTTCATGGAGCGAAGGCCCTCCGGGACCACTACCGCATCCGCGTGCTGCCCCATTCACAGCATCCGTCCATCGTCCACTTGGCGCCCACGGTTCGTGGACTGCCTGCCCGCTTGTCCTCAGATCCCCTTGCGTGCCTGACAGAGCGCTGCGATGGCGGTGTTTGCGGACCAGATCGCCTCGCCTCGTGATGAAGAGATCGTCCGGGAGTGCGGAAAGGGCCTCATTGTCGACGCACAGGCCAAGTACGTTCCACGGTGTGGGTTGGCGCGGGCTTTTGGCGTTGGAATTCACGACCGGGCGGGCGCCACACAGCTGGCGAGTGCTCTGCCGTTCGTTCCCGACGTTCTACAACGACGACGACGGGGTCGAGGCCGAGCGCGCCGCCGACGAGCTGGACTGGAGCACCGCTCACATCACCGAGCGAATTGACGGTACGTGCCAGCAAGCGGGGCAGGACTCCCTTTAAAGGCCGGTTCTCCTGACGAGCTCGCCCACTTCGGTAAACCAGGCAACGTGGCCCATCTGTACTGGAACGATCGACAGGGCGCCTGGGCCGTCGCCTCCCAGTGTACGTCGGGCGCCAACCTTGGAATGACGGTGATCATGGTGGTTCATGCGGAGTGCGCGTTTGGGGGCGGCAGGGGAGCCCGACGCCATCGCCAACCTGTGCTACTTGGAGGTGGCCGAGCGACGGCCGTTCCAGGCGCTCTTTTGGGACATCTGGCGTGCGCGCGGCCACACCCTCCCGCCAGCGCCGGACACGGAGCACCGGCGATGCTACACGTTCGTCATGGCCTCCAATCGCCAGCGCTTCGTCACGCGCTATCCCGACGACACGCTCTACCTCATCTCGGCCACCGACCTGCTCACCATGCGTGAGCTCGACACTGCCGCCATTGCCGTACGCTGCCTTCTTGTCATCGTGACCATCGTCATCACCGTCATTCTTGTTGTGGTTGACGTGCCGTAGAGCGAGGCTGGCTGGACGCTGCCCCCGCGCAGGGACGAGATCAAGTCGTGGGCGGAGATGAAAGCGGCGGCGCACGACATCAACCCTCTCCTGTGCTCGGGCTTCGTCCCGGTCGACGCCCAGTTCCGACGAGTGGGCGCCAAGTCGCCGCAGTTCGTGGCCATGGACTGCACGCTCACCTTCTCCAACAACGGCTTCGGGCCGATCAACTTGAACGCGGACGCGCTCGACGAGGAGGGCATGCTCGAGCTCATCCGCAGCGGCCGAGCAGGTTCTTGCTGTCTTCTTCTTCATGCCTGACAGGATGAAGATGGTATTGCTGACGGTAACCGTCATGGCAGAGATGTTGGTGCACCACTTCCCGCGGTGGCGGCCGCTCTACGAAAGGCTGGTGGGCCCCTTCAACGCGCTGTGCGTTGAGCTCGACGCGGCCTACCACGACATCGGGGTCCAGATGCAAACGCCGCCGCTGCCAGTCGATGCCAGCGCCCGACGACGAAAGTTTGCACAGCTGGCCGAAGGCTACCCCTTCAAGCCCGTCCTCTACGCGCTGGACAAGGGAGTTGTTCTCACAGGTACAGGCCTGGACCCCGTTTCTGTGCTGGCTACATTGCTCATTCACCACTTTTTCTCTTTCAGCCAAGGAATGCCTGCACACAACAAGAAACAAGGCCGTCCTCAAGTACTTGGCCTCACGACTGCTGCACCAGACCCCACCCTCTTCTTGATGAAAGCAGGGCTGTTGCCTTTTTTTTTTTCTCTTCTTTCTTTTTTCGTGCTTCGGGAGAAGAAAACCAGCAATTCCCAGATTTATCAGGGAATACGAGGGAGGTGAAGCAAACAAATTTTCGGTATTCGAAGGGCAGTAGATCAGCTGCACGAAGCCACTGCCGTGCCGCACGTGACTTCCGTTCTCTCAGCCGAACGAACATGGACGTGAGTGATATGATTATGCCGGGTGAGCCCATGGCCATGCCCACCTCGCCCTCGCCCACAGCCGGCGTGCGAGGACGGTCTCCCCCAGCCAGTCGGCCACCCGTGGCGAGGCCTACCAACCCTGCACGAGGTGGCTACGCCGGCGGGCGTGGCGGCAAGGGCCCGCGCCCAGGCGCACGCGACGACGAGGGCCTGCACAGGTACAGGCCCTTTTGT